>JAAZQE010000442.1:0-24473 GCA_013620735.1 Clavariopsis aquatica | reverse complement strand
TGTAAAATACATACAGATTTCAGTAGCATGTGTATCCACTTTCTGCACACAGTACAGGTACCACAGCACACTCGTCACGTTAATTCAGGGGCAACAAGTCCGAGTTTAGAAACGCGGGACTGATCTAATCTCCACCGGGCCAAAAAGAACTAACCCTGGAGACTAACTCTCAATTCGGCATAACCCTTACGCTGTGGCGTGCTCGTTGCGCTATTGTGGCTACGACTAAGATGCCATTCTGTCTAGTCACCCAAACCAGTCCAAACACTTTGCCCATGTTCCGTTAGCTATCAGTACAAACTTTTGTTTTCACGATGGGCGATAGTCTAGAGCACGCTTGCCCTTGCAATTCACGGCAGGGGTATAATGTTATATACTCCGATTGTTCCATTTCTTTTGGCTTTGAACGGGCCCCAGCTCTACTTTTCCACCTTTTCGCTCTCTTCACTCGTTTGATTGTGTCGGGACTTTTGGTTCCTTTCGCTCGTTATGCATTTTACTCTTGTATTCTTGGCCTTCTGGATCTCTGTGGGTGCATCGGCTGGCGTGCGCACTTCATCAAACGGAAAATGTGGACCCAATGTAGGGTTTAGTTGCTCTGGCTCTCAATACGGCTCCTGCTGTTCGTCACATGGGTATTGGTAGGTGGTGATCTGACCGAACAAAGGGTTCGAGGAACGGAGCGCTAAAATATCTGCAGTGGATCTACTGCCGACTACTGCGGGACTGGCTGTCAATCTGGCTTTGGCAAATGCAGCTCGTCTGCAAAAACAGTAAGCCCGGATGGAACATGCGGTGGTAGTAAAGACTACACTTGCCTTGGATCCAAGTATGGCGACTGCTGCTCACAATATGGTTACTGCGGCTCGGGCAATAATTATTGTAGCAACGGATGCCGGGCAAACTTTGGACTCTGCAGCGGTTCGACTACCTCGAAACCAATCTCGTCGCCCACTTCTAGAGCATCCTCGAGTTCTGCTGCGGCAAGCCCTTCGATCAATGTCTCGCCAAATAGCCGCTGTGGTGCTGGCTTTGGATACACCTGCCTGGGTTCCAAGTGGGGCGATTGCTGCAGTCAGTACAGCTACTGTGGCACGACCAAGGCATATTGCGGCGACGGCTGCCAAGAGGGCTTCGGTCTGTGCAACGGCAAGTCATCGTCTAGTGTACAATCAGCTTTCTCCACCGCGACATCTTCATCCGTCATATCATCATCAACCTCAACTTCCTCCACGACGGCTGCTTCGAGTTCTTCTTCTTCTTCTTCTTCTTCTTCATCTTCATCTTCATCATCATCATCATCATCATCATCAACTACATCCTCCACAGCTGCTTCGAGTTCTCTTTCTTCATCATCAACTACTTCCTCCACGCCCCCGGCTCCAACCTGTGCCGCCAGTGGCAGTAAGTATCTTCACAATCCATGCATGTCTGCCTACCTCTGCTTACCTTCATATAGCAACCTGCTCCTCTGCCCTTGGATGTTGCGATACCTCCCTAGGCTGCTTTAACAACCTTTGCCAGCAATGTGTACCCACGAGTCAAGCCTGCACGATCAATAATTTTACCCAGTGCTGTACGCAATGCTGCTACTTCCCGACTGGTGATGTTTTGTCTGGGCAGTGCTGTTAGACAAGAAGTAGTACGAAACCACAATTCTCTAGCCACAGCTAGCTAGACTACATACCAGAAGTAAATTTTTAATGTCATCTAGTTCACTTAGTTGACATGCGTCCGATGGCACTAATATTGAACAACCTTTTCCCGTTAAACAAGCCTTGCAATGATTCAAGTAGAGGGGAGCAAAGTCCCATGTCCCTGCCGGACAGTCACTGCATCCGCAACTCCTATCTGTGAAGTAATCGGAGATATTCAGTGGATAAGAAGATTAATGACGGCAGGATCCAAGCAAGGAAAATTGAGGAAGCATGTGAATATGTATAATTCATCTGCTCAAAGCAAAGAGACTAGACACAGGAACAGTCATCAGGAACCTCTCTTCTTCTTCTTCTTCCTTCTCTTCTTCTCGCCGGCCAAGCGTTGCCACTAAGCATGCATTTGAGCCTTGCTTTCTCCAAGCTATGTGAGCAACAAGGAGCTCCTGTTTACATGTTGCTTGTAATAAACGGGAGAAGGACAGCGACTCTCGAGTATACACCCGGTTTTCCTGCCTCGGCACAACCCTCACCCCACGAGACCGTTCCGAGAAGGACCCTGGAGCTTGTGTCAACAATGGGGCCTCCGCTGTCGCCCTGGCAAGAATCTTTTCCTCCCGCATCTAGGCCCGCACAGATCATGGTGTTGGTGATCTCAGACACGCTGTAGTCGGCCCGGCATTCTGTGCGCGAGATAATAGGTACATCGACCTTGCGCAAGGCAGTCGGGAGCGTTGAGCCACCTTCCGTGGTGGTTCCCCTGGTTTACGGATTAGGGTTGTTCTGAGGTTTTTATGCTAGTTAAATGTAGGGTGGTTGCACATACCAGCCGGCTGTCGTGGCCAAAGAGTCAGCAACTGGGTCTGAGCCAGATACTGGCAGAGTGGCATATCCAATTGTCGAGCTCGTCGGGATGGCAGTTGCAAGCTTGAAGATAGCGACATCACTGTCAAGCGTGGAGCTTGAGAAGCTAGGGTGAACGATAATAGAGGACACGCTGACCAGCGTTCCTCCAGAGGCCCTATTCTGCACAATAGTGAGTGTCGAACTCGATTGGGACCCCAAGTGAAATGCCTTGGTGTAACTTACCAAACTTCCTGCGCGGACCTTGATACTCGACGCAGTCTGTCCCACAGCGCAATGAGCTGCCGTAAGCACCGTATTGGCGTTGAGCAGCGAGCCGCCGCAGAAGTGGGAGCCACTCTTTTGCAAGCTGACAATGAAGGGGAAGTCGCCAGCTGAAGCTGCTACTCCGCCCACAATGTTGACAGCCTGATCTACAGGAATGGCGGCCGCAAGAGAGACTGCGGGAATCGCGAATGCGGTCACAAGTGCTTTGAATGCCATTGCGTTAACAAGAGTCCCCGGGGAGAGGGTCGAAGATATTTGATCTGAAGAGAATGTAGATGGATACTGCTATGAGGAGGTGTGGTACCCAATACTTATAGAAAATCGGCTTCTCTCGTTCATGTTGACTTGGTGAACTACCTCGATCCCATTCCATGCCTTTGAAACGTTGAAGACAGCCAAGCCAGCACGGGCAACTGGCCTTCCATATTCAGGCGTATCCAGGATTCGGCGGGGACAAAACTGACTGCAGGCCGGATGGTGTAGGGCTGCTATCTGCTGCAGCATGCTCCCAACTATCAGGTGGAGTTGCTAAAGAGGAAGCTGGTGCACAAGCTTATCACACTCGTGGGCCATGGGCCTCTTCGCCAGGACGCAGATTCTGTGCTCCCAGCGACCCTCGAGGCTGGGAGAACAGGTGAGCGGGGCACAGAAGCCTGGCGGGACTGCAGGATGGCGCCGGGGGATCTGCGCAGTAGGCGATAAGATGGTCCTCCTTGACTGGCCCTCGCAAGCAGACACAGGCCGCGCTGCGAACGGACCTGCCGCAAGCAATCGAGTGCGGCCTGCGCGCAGGCTGGGAACACCTTGGCAGGGCGCATTTAATATGGCGAGGGTCGAATGCGCGACGAGGAGCAGGGTAAGGCGGGCATCCAGGTCGAGCGTGACCGTGGATGTCGCGGGTGCGGGACGGAAACAGAAGTTGAGGTCGAATGCCAAGACGGCGCTTTCCATGGCCACCTCCCCCTTGGAGCGGCCAGAGCAGGCCTTGCAGAGATCGCCCCCCAACGACGCCGCAGCCGGTGTGGGCGCTCCTATGCTAGCTCACGGTGGAACATGACTCGTGTAGGCAGGTGAGAAGCCGGTGCTTTCACTCAGCCACGCAGGTGGAGATCGGAATCGCCCGCAGCAGGCAGTGGGAGTGGGGTGCAGTGCAGTGCAGTGATTATTGGCATGCCAACGTGACCATGGTCAACGACGACCCCTCTTGCAAATAATGTGCATCCTCCTATAGCTAGCAAGCAGAAGCATCCTCCTAACAAACGAGCCGCTCCCAGCTGCAGCCAATGCCAACTACTGCCGACTGGCGCCCTTCACGCCGCTGGTACCTACTCAGCCTCCTGTGCCTCCTTTCGTTGCCCGAATCTGCCTGCCCAGGCATCATGGACAGCCTCTCCTCTACCTTCACAATCGAGGTCAACGGCGCGCCCATTGCGGGCGTTGGTGACAACGCCGAGGACCGCACCCAGGCAAAAACCGGATCCGAAGCCGCCGTATTCACGCTCAAAAACGGCAGACTTCAGTCTGGCGATTGGTTCCTTGGACGAGCCGCGAGGGAAGATCGTAGCTTTCTCCCCAAGCAAGTCCTGTGGTTCAAGTTGACCGAAGACAGCGGGAGCCGGGTGAAGCCTGTCACTGCTCATCAGGATGGAGACTCGTACCAGCTCAAGTTTGCCGGTGTGTGCAGGCCTGGGGCCCTCCTGTCGTGTATCGCGCCTGTACTGATCGTGTTGACCAGATGCTTCGTTGATGGTGGAAGACGGAAGACTCTTCGCCGATATCCAACAAGGTAATCCACCCTTGCCCGTTTCCAATGTGTTCTAACCTACCCCCTCTTTGAGCTGCAGTTAATGAACCAAATGTCGTCGTACGAATACAAGGATAACATCCGGTTCAATCTATTCTACCTGGACATTAGACCCAAGAACCAACAACCTAGGCATCTGGTGTGTTCTTCATGATCAACTCAATGTCACTGGGCCATTCATCTGGGAAATACTTATATGGGACTCCTTTTGCACTTAAATGATACAATATTCTTGAATACAGGTTTCTACGTTACGTTTTAAATCCTGGGTGCGTTGGAATTGCTCTGCTTATAATGAAGAATGTTTACTTTGTACCCTGTGCTGATTTTGTTCGACTTTGATTCTGACTTACAATCCGGGGATCCACCAAATACTGGACACGAAAGTTTAGGCAAATAAACAATAGTTAGTGACAAGTAGCTCCCAAGAGTAAAGGTAAGGTAGGTAGGGAGTAGCAGGCAATAATGAAGATGAGAACACAAGTTCTTTTCACCTTCCATACGCTTGACTAGTACTTGAAAAAACCTAAAAAAAAACCTAAAAAAAAAATCTCTATATACTTGTGTGCAACTATCTCTGAAACCACATCCCCCGGCATTCTAGAATATCTCTTAACCTATATTCTTCCACATTGAAGTACATATCTACACAATAAACAAGCCGGTATTGAGAATCACGTGCGTGAGCGATAAGACCTGCCAATCTTTTATCGGCTTCTCCTCAAGAATCCTAATAGAATACAGTCACTACAACACATTAAATTTCAAAAAAGCAGCCAAAATTACAACCCACATGTTTGCAGACCCGGCAAGCCAATTCTAAGGAATTATTTCCCTCTGAGTTGTGAAGTCCGCTGGATTAGGAAGCGCACGTGATTCTCAATCTACCTGGACGCGTGAGTACCGGTATGGGGGCTGCTACGTCATCGAAAACGACAACACGGTGGCCCAAAATCATTAAACCCTCTCAACCGACCGGAATCCTATTCGCGTCGGAAAATATTAGATGATTCGAAGCTTCGATTATCTCAGCTCTACATTGCTTCCCAGCATTCTCCTCCAACGCATCTTCACAGTAACCTTGGGATTTTGAACGCTGCTCCTGACCTTATCTTCAGCTTGCATCACCCGGCACCATCACGATCCCTCATTTCTCCGATGGCGTCCAAATCCTTCACCCTAACTGCCTCGCGTGCGGCGCGTGGGCCATAGTAGTGACTTGTCACCAGGCTGCTGCGACACCTTGCGCGTGTGGACCACACCAGAGCTTAGACAAACAGATTTGTGCCTGCCTGGGCGGACGGTTCTTAAATTCACCGGCACGCCCTCCTTCCGCTTGGTGCTTGGAAATCAAAGTATCGCTATTACAATAACATTTGCTCCTACTACCAATTTCTCTGCGCACCACTGTATCGCACCGGACACCATGGCGCAAGACACACTCCAGCCAACCAGCCTTGGTGGCGAAATCAACGCGGCAACACGGTACAAATTGCCCCTCATCTTCATCATCGTCACCACCACCACTACCACTACCACTACCAACTAACGCAACCACAATGCAGATCCCTCCATACAACGCTCAACCGCCTCATAACCTCACGTCTGCCTCTCACACTCAGACCTCATGCCGCAGACCCTTCACCGTACATAACCGGACTCGTTCATTTTGCACACATATTCCTTACTTTCGAATCGCTATGGACGGACCTCACGCCCGCATCTCCTCCCACATCCCCGTCACATACCTCTCCGCTGCTATCATACCTCCTCGTAAACCCGTACGATACCGCCGACCCGTCAAATTTCTTCTCTTCACCCCCGAGTCCACGTATGCTGTCCTTCCTTTGCCGTCTCCGACCCACTGGCATCACACGCTCCGCACGCTTAAGGGTTGATTTGGAAACCTTGACAGGGTTGGGTAACACAGATCTTAGTGTGTTGTTGGCACAATACCCGGGGGACAAAGTTGCAGAATATTGTGCGCACATCCGTACTGTAGTTGGTAAGAAACCACACGTTCTAGTTGCGTACGCTTGGTGCTATTACATGGCCGTGTTCAGTGGGGGGCGTTGGATACGCAGCGAACTTTTGAAGGCAGACTCGGACTTCTGGGCTTCTGCAAGGCAAGGAGAGGTGGTGTCACTCGTGGAGCCGTTGAGTGAGAGAGGGTTGTCACTCTGGCATTTCGAAGGATCACATGATGGTGAAGACATTAAGGCCGAGTTCAAGATACGGCTAGAAGAAGCAGAAAGTTTCTTCACGGATGATCAACGCATTGACGTCATCGAAGAGGCGAAACAAATCTTCATTCGCAGTGCGCAGTTGGTACAGGAATTAGATGAGCTACTAGGAACCGATACGGAGGTATTGAAACATGGGGCGACTAGGATACAACACGATACCCAGAGGAGGCCAAATAAAGAGGAACACATGACTACCACAACAAATGCAGCAGACGTGTCTCAGTCTATGGTCATGTGGTTGAAGAGACCAGAGGTCACGGGGTTGGTGGTGACATTGGTGTGCTTGGCGTGTTTTTCTTTGCTAAGGTTGGAATTTGTATGAACAGTGCTGCATAGCGGGGTATGGGATATACACACAATTGGGGGGTTTTTTTTACAGTGCAAGAATTTTAATATTTTTTACTGGAGGAATATGAGTGATGCATGGCTGGTTGTGAAGGGCAGGGTAAACTTGATACGAATGTAGAGGTATATAAACATAAATCCATTTCAATATCATATAAACTTCAATGTTATCTCTATATTGTAGCATTGGTAAGCTTTGGTTCACTAGGGAGTCTACCCATTTCCCGAGTCTGAGGTAGTAGCTAAATCATCACCATTCCCGATAATAGTGCTAGTAGCGGCCATAGACGTCCCTCAAGCAAGGACGACGATCCGCCCTGAAAAGCGGAGAAATTTATCGACGCTAATCACTTTGTGAGACTATGGGGCATTGTGGCATACTTCCTCTCGCTGATTAAATCTGCAGGTGGATTTATTAACCTAGCTTCACCATGAACAAATGAAGGTCTTGACAGGACTGGACGCGAAGACGTCAAAGGACTGAAATTTCAACAACATTAAAGCTTGAATGAGACAGAAGAATTTTGTTTGGTTGCAGATTAGGTGAATTCGCCTGTCAGAACGCGAAATGAAATGAAATGAAATGTCGACATGAAAGATGATGATTGACAGGATCCTTGGCAAGGCTGATGAACATGCTTAGAAGCGCTAACTCCGGTGGGGTAAACGAGCCACCAGCGAAGTCGCAACTGTCCATCCGCACGTTCAGCCCTGCCACCTACGGCACAACCTAAGACCATAATTATCCCAGCCTGCATACCTCAGGCCGATTGCCGGCGCCCACTCTTTACACCCGTCCATATCTGCCCTTGTGTTGTTTCCGCCACCATGTCCACCCGTGGCCAGTTCAACACCAAGAACCCTACCATCAAACGCATCCGTATGCGCCCCAGTTTGGATACGCCCTTGGTAGTTTTCTTGCTAATAGATGTGCAGTCAAGGAAGCTTCTGAACTTGCCGCTAATGCCTCTCCCGACCTCCACGCTGAGCCCCTCGAAGATAACCTTTTCGAATGGCACTTCACCCTCCGTGGACCGCCCTCTCCATCCCCGTACGAGGGCGGCATTTACCACGGTCGCATAATACTACCGCCTACATACCCTTTGCGTCCACCATCCTTCCGCTTCCTCACCGCGACCGGCCGCTTCGAAGTCAACCGTGAAATTTGTTTATCGATTAGCGGACACCATGAGGAGACGTGGCAGCCGGCCTGGGGCATCCGGACGGCTATGGTCGCGATCCGAAGTTTTATGGACACGGACGCAAAGGGACAGCTAGGGGGAATTGAATGCAGTGCGCCTGCGCGGAAGAAGATGGCTCTGGAGAGTGGTACATACACATGCCCTGCATGCGGGAGGTCGAATGGCGACATTATCCGAGAGCGTGAAGAAGCTGCGAGGCTGATAGAAATTAAGGAGGGGAAGCAGAAGGAGGAGACTGTGCCCGAGGAGCTGCGGTTGGCATATCGGGACGAGCTGGGTAAGGACAAGCCGAGTGGAGAGACTGTCGAGAAAGAGTCCAAGGGCAAGGAGGCAGCTGTGACGCCGTGCTCCCCTCATGTAAGGACTGCATCTGTCGCTGCACCCCGTCCAACGAGGACTGTACAGCCACTAGCGCAGCAGCTCGCCCAGCAGACCCCCGACCGCTCCATGGCATGGATTGATGCAGGCATCTACGGCATTGTGGCTGCATTGCTGTTCATGGTGTTTCGGAAACTCTTCTGAACCCCATGTAGATGCTTATATCCTCACGCGTTGAATTTATGTGGGTCTGATATTGTGGATATATTATTTGGGTGGCGTTCCTAGAAGCGAGGAGTTTTTTCTGGTCTGGATCTGCGGTAGTCTCTCCTTTCTTTTGTGAATCTCAGGTCGAGTTCATATATTCGCTATCGACGATATAGTCTATAGTCTCCGTATATCTATAGACTCGAATCTAACACGTCCATGTATCACCTTCTCGAAACGCGTGCTCGAAGCCATCAATCCAATAACAACGCTCTCCTCTAATTCCCTCGCATCTGTTTCTTGGTTCTTGGGACATGCTGCTCAAAATACCATGAATTCAGTCTTGTCCTTTCTTAGTAGCACGAGAGCCGAGAAGGTGGAGAGAAGGGAGTGTGGGGGCGCTAGGTGTTTATATGGGCCGTTCGTAGGGTTGGAGAGCGGAGAAGGGGGGGGGGATACTACACTTTAGTGGATCTTGAAATAGGATAAAGTGGGTGGTGGATGGAGTTAGGCGGTCGTCACCAAGCAATGCCATGCGCGAGGGGAGAATAGGAGGGAAGAAATGAGCGCAATGGCTCGATCTAAGGGTATGCTGATATAGGACGTGAATGATCCTGTTCACAGCAGTCTATCCTCGATTCCGTGTTGTTGAGGTTGAGCAGAAGAAGAAGCGCCCAAACGGGGAACCGCAAGCACAGCCGGCACTCAGCCGCGTGCACGGTCCCCCGTAGCGCGCGG
The DNA here is from genome assembly GCA_013620735.1 of Clavariopsis aquatica. Lineage (NCBI taxonomy): Eukaryota > Fungi > Ascomycota > Dothideomycetes > Pleosporales > Clavariopsis > Clavariopsis aquatica. The sequence goes on along the minus strand of JAAZQE010000442.1, from coordinate 14,827 downwards.
TGTCCATCGTCTCTCGGCAGGGCTCCTGGGACATTTCACACGGCCATGTCCACCCCCTCGCAGCCACGCTCTTCTCCGCCGCATCCCCCGAATCTCCCCCAGCGCGTCTCAAACTGGAGCAACGACGACGCCTCAAGTCGCCGGCGGTCGACATGCTGAGGGCCCTGCCCATGCGGCTCACACGGCGGCCCTGGAAGTTTCTGCTCCCGGGCCTTCTCCTATTCTTCTTTGCCTACACGCTATCACGGTCGCCCTTCAAGGGCAAGAGGCGCGACGATGGGCCCTACTATACCTTTCCAACAAAGTCCTTCTTCCCGCCGCTCAAGAGCCCCGGCAGCAATCCGAACTACTGCGACAACTTCCCCACCACCCTGCTCGACGGTATCCAGGTTGTGTTGAAGACGGGAGCCGGCGACGGTGAGAAGAACCGCGCCCATCTCGCGACGGTGACTTCGTGCATCACCAATATCCTAATTGTATCCGACCATGAGGAGAAGATTGGCGAACACACAGCCATTGACATCCTCGCCGAGCTGCCGCCGTCGTACGCCGATGACAACGCCGACTTCCAGGCATATACCGCCCACAAGAAAGCTCACGCCGAGGGCGACACGGTCAACTACTCGCGTGAGGGCTGGCGCCTCGATCGCTTCAAATTCCTGCCCATGGTCGATAAGGCATACGCCCTGAATCCACGCGCTAAGTGGTATGTCTTCCTCGAGTCGGACGTATACTTTTTCTGGGACACACTGTTTCGCCTACTCGATCAATTTGATCATATGGGGGAACACTACATGGGGTCGCCGGCGCCGGGATCCTATGACCGCTATTTTGCCTACGGGGGCGCTGGCATCGTATTGTCCCAAGGGCTCATGAAGAACCTCATCCCACCCAAGGGGTCGCTGGAAGGGGGTCTCGACAGCCGAATCAGCGTGCGCTATGAGGACTGGGCCAAAGAAGATTCGCGTGGCGATGCCGTTCTCGCAAACGCCATCCGCAATGCGACGGGTGTGAAGCTTGAAGCTCTCTATCCGACCTTTTCCGGTGACGAATTGAAGAACATTAAGGTGGATGGAGATAGATGGTGCGTGCCGCTGCTATCCCTGCACCGAGTTCCGCCCTCCGAGATGGAGGCGCTGTGGAAGTGGGAGCGCACACGGCCGTATAACCAGGTTTGTCCTTTTCACAGATTTGCGCTCAATTGGATCTAATAATCACAGAAACCCTTCGTTTACTCCTCTCTCCTCGCCTACACACACTCGCATCTCAAAAAAGAGGGGTCCTCCCGCGAATGGTGGGACAACCTCTCCGAAGCCCCTGTCCCCAACGACCGGCCCGCGCACCGCAACGCGGGTTCCTGTGGCTCCGAATGCAGCAACGACGAAAGCTGCCTACAGTGGTCATATTCGCAAACCGTATGTCGCTTCGCGAATTATGTGCGGCTCGGAAACGCCGTCAATCGAGAGAATGGCGGCCAAGGAGAGTTTACATCAGGGTGGGAGCTAAGGAAGCTTGCCGAGCTCGGATTCAGAGTCGATGACGAGAGCGATATTTATGATACCTGTGGGGAGGCCAAGTGGTTGACGCCGGTAGTACGACGAGATTGATTGGAACCCATGCATGTGGACTGTTTTTTTGTGAAAAGAAGGCAGGGCGTTGATTAGGGATGCAACATTTTTGGCAGCACTTGTTTTGCAAGACAAAGATCTGTTGAAAGCGATGCTATAGGTATGCAACGTTTGGCGTTTTTGGATTCTTTATCTTGTACAATTGAACTACCTCATATTACTACCCCTTGGATTATGAAAGGCATACACATCATATATACATGTGGCTGGTGTTTTTTTTTCCTTTTGGATTCGCAAATGCATGCATTCTTAGTTTAGGGTTGTTAGAATCACGAACGACATGGTATGCGATATCCACTGAGGGAGCAGTTTAATAGCATGTATCGTATGGGCTACTTGGCACCAATGCCCTTGGCGCACTGATGCAATGATTGTGGAATTTATCACCCGTTAGTTGAGGCAAAAAAAAAACTTTGTGATTATGAGGTTCAAGAGCACGTCATTGGCTGCTGGGGTCTGGTGGGAAGTCGTTGTGGCTTTCATATCGCATTGTCTCATTCGTGTGGATGGTAAACTGAACCCTCTATGTCTCCCCCATCTCCCATCGCGTCTCTTTTTCCATCTCTGCATTTCTAACTCGTTTCTCCATTATTACGAAACACACTGTCTCTCACACCATCTGTCACATTCTCCACCCCTCCCAAGCTAAAACTCCAATGTCAACGACTGCATTTGCATAATCCCAAATCGGCGCGCCCCTTGCATCGGGACCATCACGCTGGAACATCCAGCCGGCTGCGAGACGCACGGGGATTGTCCCGAGTAGGAAGTGGTGTCTTGTTCGACGTGGCTGCATGGCCGTTATGAGGTAGACGACACCTAGGGAAAGGTTGGCGAAGCTGAGTGGATATCAGAGTGCGGAAGAGCGGAGAGTGGGGTGTGAAGTGGTGAGGCGATGATAGGGGAGGAGATATGCCATGTGATGTGATTCTAAGGATTAGATATGAAATGCTTTCGGGACTGGAAATTGAACTATTGACAAGTAATTGTAGGGAATCTCCATGGGATTTATAGAAGAGAGAGAGAGAGAAAACTCTAAATCAAGTAGAATTGATAGGGTATCTAGAAGAGAAAAAGTATCCTCTCACCCAATGACATGCGCCACACTTGCTGGCACGTCGCCAAACCCAGCCTTTGAAGCGTCAACCAATATCGTGACACCAAAGAGCACGATAGGCAGGCCTTGGAAACCAAGTAGCAAAGAGGAAAGAGGGGGCATAGCTCTTTTGATTAGTGGAAGCGACGAGAATAGACGTCTAGATCGTAGATGGCATGCTAAGTAATGGATAGGACGTGGAGAGTGATTGGTGACTGATGTGTGATACAACAACAACAGGAATATGCGGGGCAGGACAGACGAAGAGGTGAGGTGGAGAGGGATACGTTGTTCTTACATGCATGGGTCAGACAATTATTAGCCTCTTCGCTTAATCAACTTGCACATGTGCATCCTTTTCAGCAGTAGAAACCGTACATAATAGGTATGGTTCTTAGATTTTCTCCCTAGAACCCCAAATATATACATTCTCGTCACCCTCTTCTTTCTAACTTACAATGACACACATCCATTCGCACTATCCTCAAGGAACACTCCACCATAGATCTGACCCTCATTGAGGTTCTTCTCCTGGAATCCGCCATTGACGACGTCAGAGGTACCAGTGGGTTTCTTGAGTATTCCAAGCTGGAATTGACCGCCGCCGGCGATGCTGGCAGAGGTGGGTCCGGCCACAGATTTGAGCGCCGCGTCTCCGACTGAGTAGTAGATTTGGACTTGGCTGGAAGAGCGTTAGTAATTGTTCAAATTTGAGTAGCCCCTCTTGTTAAGTGATTTTAATAAAGACCAAAAAAAGGCCACATAATTCTAGAAGAAAACGAGAGACGTGTTTAGGCAGGAGACTTACTTCTTGTTATAGTCAAGCTTGACGGCAAAGTTCTGCCAGTTCGTCTTGTCGATGGCAACAGAGTACAGGCTCGCGCCATAACGATCCAGAATCTTGAAGTTGTTCTTGTCGGCAGCAGACTTGCCAATAATCTGACCGGCTTGGAATTGGATCTGGTCAAATGAGTAGTCGGCAGACTCGTGCCAGACGTTCTATCAAAACGACGAGATTAACATGTATTCTCCAACAAGTACATGAAAGCAGACTGGCTTACCAAGTATTCGTGTGTCAAATTCAGGGGCCTCGCAGCGTCCTGCTTCACACTCCAATGCAGGGTTTTGACGCCTACAGTTCCAGGTCCATCACTCGCATCTTTCAAAAACTGTAGCCCCGCTCTCCGGAACCCGTTCTGTGTCTGGAAGATACTCTTATCGGAAATGGTGACCTCTACTGGCATATAGTCGGTTCCATCAAAGCGCGAGCCATTGATGGTGGGAAATTTGAGAATCTCAGACCACTTGAGCGTAAGGTTCTTGACGTAGTCAGGGTTGAAGATGGTGTTTGTGGCATAGGTGTCAAAGAAGGTGGGTGCAGTACCAACGGGAACCCGACCATCGAAGACAATGGGGCAGGCGGGTGCGGCAGCCTTGGAGACACGTGATGGGAGCGCGAAGGCGCTCCCTGCGGAAAGGAGAACAGCGGCGATAGAGTGGCTGTGCATGATGGCGATAGTATGGTTTGTCGCAGTGAGTGTGCCCGCTTGCAGAGTGGTCGACAGCGTAAATCAACCACCTTTTATACACAGTACTCCCGCTCATCAAATTGCACCATCCATCTCTTCATCCAAGATCTTCCATACCCAGATTGCGCGCGCATCCGGTTGGCAAACCGGGGATGCTAATTGCAACCCCATCATTTCCTTCTGAGGCTTGTCTAATTGCGGTGCGGAAGAAGAGGGAAGAATAATCCATAGTAGGGCCGTTAGATGGCAGGGACCTTGGATAGGCTAGCCATATGACGATTATATACATGGAGATGGCGTCGGGCCAATTTATATCGAGATATCTGTCATGAGGCTCGCTGATCCCGGAGCTGGTGGGGAAGGTCCGGGGGTGGATATTGGACAGCGGTCCGGGGAGCCGATGTTTGACGTAGAGTGGTTGATGGTACGTACATTTGGAGAAATTTAGAGAAATCGACCAAAGAAATTCGAGACGAAAATATTTGCGCCTCTTATAAGTCTCATTAGGTCACTGGCATGTAGAAATTGCCCATAAAGGCATCCTCTATTTCCCGAAGTCGGGCGATACTAACATACAGTCTCTATGATAACTTATCTCTTTCTATATACATATATGGTAAGAGAAGAAAATACGAACTAAAAGCTTCAAAACGTCAGGGAAATGTTTTGTCCAGGCGTTTGAAAAGGTAGGCATGCACATTCGGAACCGATAATGTCTTCATGTTCATGTTATGACCCGGTCGCGACAATACATTGAAATTTTATAATCTTTTATGGCTCGCGTTTCCCTACCAGAACAATCACTTGTCTTAATTTTGGTTTGGTTAGGCAAGAGTGGAAATTGAATCATGGGCAAGAGTATGGGCAGCTTTTTCTGAGGATACATCGAATCGGTGTGGTTCTCTAGCCCATGAAGGTATTATTAGTAGATGTGTCATATTTTGACATGAATTATTATCGGACCTACTGGTATTAGCAGAACCGTGGATCTCGGGAAGATATGCTTGATCACCATATTTTCTGTTTATACGTATGAAGATTCAATTCAGTTATGAGCTGAGGAGGAAAAGATATTACATGAGAATAGTCATGGCATCTTTGGTCTCATAAGATATTTGGATATTTTGTAACAACCTACACCATTCGCCACCCAAAAGAACGATAAGAAAAAAAAAACTTCTCCATGAAGATTAGATCCCCGGATTGGATCGTTGGGCAAATGACAAGTAAGGTATCTGAAATTAAGAAAATGTCGAAAATGAGGATTAGGACGAGGGCAACTTATCCAGCAGACTGTGCAAAATACTAACGAGAGATTAAAATGAGGGATACAGCGTTAAGGTTAATGAAATAGGGTTAACCAAGGAGAGGGTCATCATCAGAATTACATGATAGGGAGTTATTTCACGTGACTGCGCATACTACGGAGCAGTATATATCTCTTCCCCCTATCTTGGGGTATTGTCCCTACCTTAGGGGGATGGGAACGCAATGCTGATTTGCAAGTTTGTTATTTGCAAAGTCTCATAGCTGTAATTGTTAGGGATTGAGGTCAGCCATTGGAGATGATTATTTCATAAAGGTAGCTAGTAGAGGTTGATACTGAAGAGAGGCAAGGGCAAGGGCAGAGCCTGATTGCCAAGAGTGATAAAATACGCAAAATCTGATTACGTGATCCAATACCACGAGAGGCTGTGCTGGAGCATGCAAATCCTTGCTCCAATAGATATGTCGAGTCATTGTATGACGCTAAATTCAGTAGCTCATTACCGAACAACCGACCCATTTTCGACACCATTTCCTCCATGGCCTTGGCGAACGGAACGGCCCCTGAACGGCCCCCGAACGGCCCTTTGCTAGTAGGTCTCATCATCAACACCACCACAACCACAACCACCACCACAACAACCAATATGATTGATTACAAAACCTAGCGAGCTATTGATGTTTTGTCAATCAGCGTGCGTGGCACATCCATACCCAAGAGTAATCTCTGAGAGGAAGAAGATGGAAGGTCTCATAATTCGCGCCCAGCGGAACAATCTGATAACTAAAAGGTATTAGCACAGGTAGGAAGACCTTAGGTTTGACTCATGAATAACTTTCAACGTGATATTCTGATGAAATAGACTATAGATTCGCCAAGAGCGTTGCCACCAACCAATACTCCAGATTACTGGGCATAAGCATCCAATTCACACTCGTATACAGTTTTTTAACCGAGCCTCTTATTAAATAAGTTAGAAGCTATCTGAAAACGCCAAGGCCATGCTACTTCTTCGGCTCGCGTCAAGGAACCTTTACCTAACCTCAAGCCCGCAATCGTCATCGGTCCTGGCCATCGTAGTTTCTCTAAAGCTGATATTCGCTGAAACAATGCTCATTGATTCTCATATCGAGAGCGCTTCAGGGGCCTGACAGATTCTTGCATTGCTGTGTGTTGTATGTGTGCATAATTCCATCTACTCAAGAAGTCTCGATGTTATTGATTGGTTTCATCTTGCGGTATCACCCAGTATACAAAGTATAATCTATGTGGCTATGATGGGGGTTGGCTGTCTATATTTCTGTTACAAGAAACAAAAGTTCCATTCACATTTGTTATCCGTCGATCGTCTGTGGTGCTCGGCATGCGATGAAGAAACTGATAGTAGAGTCTTGGATACCCCTAGGAGCCTCAGCCCATTCTTGGATAGCGTAGATCCTGCATGGACCGACATTGTAATACGCTAGTCAGTCAATGAACAAAAGAAATTGCATCGACCAATATCTGAGAATGCCAATACGCATCTATCAGGCTAGGAGCTCTGATGCACGGCCGAGGAAAACGGTTGTTTGAATGGAGTTGGACAAAATTGGTTGAAGCGAAGGAAAGGAGCACGCCGGTGGGCGTGGCCAAAATCTAGCAAGTCATGTTTACTTGCCATTCGCGAAAGCGCGACGCACTTGTGTGTATAGTTGCCCGTATATGTGCAGAGGACTGTGGTCGCTAAGGATGGAGCTTCATATCCAGCGTTTTGGCTTCTATGAAGTTAGGCAAATTTACTTGCCAGTGGTGGGCGTTTCATCAACACACTAGATTAATAGACACGGAGCGCAGCAACAACAGTCGTACACTACATTACGCCTCGCAAGTCGAAGCGGAGCGCTGCGGCCTGTGTGGGCCGCCTGCCGCCGAACGTGGCGTGATCAAAGTCAGTTTCGTGCATCTCAAGGTTGGCCCTTTGGCGAACAAAGGGAAACAAGCAAAGGCAAAGCAAATAGGAAGACCGTAGAGGCATGTGGTGCAGGTCGGAACAAAGTTATCCCTATGCCCTGGAGACTCGTCTATTGAAACCCGAATCGGACCGTGGTGGCGCTGACAGCAGCGCCCAGCATGGCGGACTCTGGGCAGGACTGCCACGGAAATACATGTTTTTGGCAATGCAATCAGGGGGACGAGAACAGGGAAGAGAACCCGGGCAGGTGAATGCTGGCGAAGACGAAGACGAAGACGAAGACGAAGGCGAAGGCGGACGCAGTTGCGGGAAGAAGAAGAAGAAGAAGGTTGACTGGACTGAAGTTCGTTTTGCCTCTTCACAGGACGGGCCTGGAGCTGGTCGTGGAGCGTCGCTGGTGGAGAGCAGCCAGGGGCAAGCCTCGTGTCTGCACTGCAACCTGCGACAACGACAGTCCTGTGGCTGCTGCTCAGCGAGACCGCCACGGCCGCCCGCAGAGGACTGGATTACTCGCGCAGGCATGCGGCAGCACTGGGCAACAGCGTCCTCTGCGTATTCTGAAGCGGGCCCGATTTGTGGGCGGATGGTTGTGTGGTGATGGGCGTGAATGTCAGGTGAGAACGAGTGGCACACTCGGTTCAGGGGCGAGGCCTACTGTACCGGATCCATGGCGGTGCACCCGTATGGAGCCTGCATGGACCCTGCAATCGGCATTGCCAGCACGCTTTTTCGCCCAAAGGATAAACGGATCGACAAGCCCAGCTGTCGCCTTGGCTGGAAATAGCAGCACGAATTGCGCCAAACATGCTGGCACCGTCCAAAGTTTCCATGTTTGCCATGCACTCCCGCGCGCGCTAGCCAACTTTCGCCCCCTGGTGTGCCCGCACTGGGGGGCAATATATTTGTGGCCTTGATCCTGCTTTTTCTAAACCGCACGAGCTTGTGTTGTCCATCACATCCTCTTCGTCCTCAAGTCCACACGTAGGGTGTCGTAGCCCTACTTGCGCCTGGAGATCTTTGCCATCTCTGTACATTCGCTTTCAAAGTCTCTCGCTACACCCTCTTTCATTATGTACGCCTGTACCCTGATAGCCCTTGTGGCATCCTTCGCCCATGCTGCGTCGGCGGCCTGCAGCGCTGCCCTCAAAATCGACGACTTCTCCAAATGGTCTTCCCACACCAACAGCCTGAACTCGTGGACAAGTGGTTTGTGAACCTCGGCCAGAACGTCTCGCCTTGTGCTAACCCCATTTAGATGATAACACCATGACCGCCATCTCCGCCGCTGGAGGGGTCCTCTCGTTCACGCCCAAATCTGGTGCCTACTTCTATGAGTCGTTCGCGTGCCAGGCCGCAACGTCCAATGGCTACACCTCTGTTCAGTTTACTATCAAGGGCCCGGCTGGTGGCTCTGCAACCATGGAGATCCAGACCCGGACCTCGTGCACTGCTACAGCCTACACGTCCAAGTATTTTACCATCACTGGTCTTACCGGAGCCACCCAGACCATCACTGTTCCCCTCACCACGTTTACTGGCGCCAACGCGAATGCGATTACTGCCTTTTCCTGGTCCGTATTTTCCAGTAATACAGCGGGATGGCAGTTGAGCAACATCCAGTTTGGCTGTGGCGGTGTGGTTGCGTCGTCCAGTGTGTCCGTCTCTAGTAGCAAGCCCGCTTCTTCTTCTTCTTCCACGAAACCCGCTTCGTCCACTGTCGCTGTCTCTTCCACGAAACCCGCTTCGTCCACCTCCACCGTCGCTGCATCATCCACCATCAAGACCACTTCCGCAACCACCCTTTTGACCTCTGCCACGGCAGTTGGAACATGTGCGCCACTTCTCATTGACGACTGGACTTCCCAGTCACGTCTCACCTTCTTGTTCTACAACGCCATGCTCGAGCCCACCTCTGATGACTCGACGATGACCTCCCTTGTTGTTGGCCCCAGCAAGAACCGTGTGACCATCACACCAAAGAGTACCAGCTCTTACTTTTACTCTCAACTGGGATGCACCAACGCCAAAAACATCTACGGCGGATTGTCTCTGCGCATCAAAGCCCCCGCCGGTACCACCTTCTCCGTCCAACTTGAGTCCTCCGCCACTTGCAATGTTGGATCTACCGTTGCTGTTAGCCAGACAACGTCCCAGCTTGGCTGGACTTTTGATGGGACTGAGAAACTGTACACGGTCCCGTTTTCCAAGTACACGAACCTCGACACTAGCAAGCTTGTTACCCTATACTTGACAGGCTTCACCAAAGCCGTGACTTTCGGACCTATCGCTATGTACTGCGGCACCACTGGCGCAGAGTACATCGTCACTACTACCACTCCTTCCGCAGGGCCATCCTCCACCGTAGCTATCCCAACCGGCACCGCTGCCGCCCTCGTCGTCGACAAGTTTGCTAGCACCAGCTCCAACGCCCTCGGTTTCTGGCACGGCGGCGACGATGGCATGACCCTGACTTACGCGAGCAGCAAGCTGACCATCAAGTCTACTGACCCCGATTATTCATACTATACACAAGTATCTGCATCCTGCTCTGACTTCAGCAAGTACAAAGGTTCATACCTGCACATTGCCTACACTGGTAGCACTGCCTTTACAGTCTCCCTGCAGCAGCACAACAGCGCCTGCAACGAGGCTATTGCCCCCTACCCTGAAACCTGGGACTCTGCTGAGGCAAGCCGTTACGCCAAGAATGGACACATTTACATCCCGATGAATCACTTCAACATTAACCTTGTCCGCACCATCGGCATCGCAATCAAAGGCTTCTACACATCGGATTCTGTCGTCTTGTCCTTGATCGAAATCATTCCTTCTGTCCCCGCCGGCACAGTCATTCCATCCAAGGCCGACACCGGGACGCTCGCATTTGCCTGCACACGTCCTAATAGTTTTGCATTTGCCATTGACGACGGTTCCCCAGAGTACGCTCAAGAAGTCATGAATGTGATCAAATCCGAGGGGATCAAAGTGACTTTCTTCACTGTTGGCGCCCCACTCCTTGATGCATCGACAAATTTGACAAATGTGTACCGCGAAATGCAATCTCAAGGCCACCAGATCGCGCTCCACTCGTACACGCATCCCAAGATGGAGGGACTACCAGACTACGCAGCTATCGATTGGGAGTACAATGAAGACATCAAAGCGGTAGATAAACAACTCAATGGCCTGCACACCCCATATTTCCGGCCACCATTTGGTACTGAAGGGGCACGCATGCGATCCCGTCTCACCAATGCCGTTGGCCCGAAGGCTACAATTACGATGTGGAGCGTTGATGTTGAGGATTGGCTGTGGGCCCAGACTGACACTCCCGAGCAGCAACTGACGGCGTTCCAGAGAGATGTTGATAAGGGTGGAAATCTAGTTGTATTGCACTATTTGTACCCGAGTACAGTGTCCTACTTGCGACAGTTTATTCAGAGAGCGAAAGCTACGGGGAAGCAATTGATGAGGGTAGACCAATGTATGATGGACCCTAATGCACCACCGCTATAGAGAATGGTTGGTCATTCGTGGTTAGGTTGGGTATGAGGTGTGAATGGGGGTTGCGAGTATGGAATTAGCTAGGTAGCATCGGGCATGGAATGCGTTTAATCTCTAATTGCCCTTTTTGGCTTCATTATGTCATGTTAGACAAACCGTGCAGTAGCAGCACAGTCCACCACTTTAACATCTGCCCCTACATGCTTATCCACCCTACTCGTAACGCTTTTGCATCACTTGAAAATTGAAACGTGGTCATCATGATTCAATTTTCTAAATTGGTATCTCGTAAGGTACTACTACTATTGTTGTATACTGACTACTCTAATCCAAACCGGCACAACCGGGCAAGTGAATTACATAGCAGCAAAAAATGTATAAGCAAAATTCCCTTCTCAATCGTGCATGGTGAGATGGACGGAGCAAATATTTGTTGACTGAATGGTTTCCGTGTATTTCATGTTGTCAATTCCAACAGAACTCATTGAACTGCATATTTTGCGGAGATGTTTGCTTTAAATTAGTTATGTTTATTGATCTCCGCACTCTGATTGAATTAGGCGTATTGCATTAGCTTTGATAGCTTTGACTGAATGGCTGAATTTATGGTGCCACCAAGAGCCTTATTTCAATTGGTCAGTAAAAAATGTGGCTGCAATCATGAGCTGAGTGAGCTGAGCTGCATCTACTGTACCGGTAGATGCTTCTGGTGATCTTGGATCAAATGATCATGAAGCGCATTTTTTTCGGTGCTCGGGCTAGACACATTGTTCTCTGCCCATGTTTCTAGGTAGGTGGCCGAGATCTTTTGCGTTGTAAGTTCGGCAGATGATCTTGGTGGGGTTCACGCTCATTGTTATGCTGCCTCTGTGGTGATTCTTGAAGATCCCGGTTGAGATAATGTGGAGAAATCCCACCCAAGATATCGAGATACTGCTGTTTAAATACCTCTACCCTTCCTGTTTGAACATTTGTGAAGGACTGTTTCTGTGGGTCCGAACGGTCGTTGGCACACTGAAGCTCCAAGTTCAATTTCTGGCCCGCTGATATAGCTCGTGTATGATTACGCTGGTCCTCTTTTGAAAACGGCAGGCCTACTTGAGGCTCTACAGTTTGGGGCAAATGAGACTTTGGTGGTGGAGGGTTAAGTGGCTCGTGAACTGAGACTGGCGTGTCTTTTGAACATGGAGAACGGTTCTGATACTGTCCCGTGGTGTTCTTATGATCATAGTCAATTTTAAGACTGCATTGTAGCTTCTTCGTTCTTGAATCTTGGGTTTGGATCCTTGATTGGTCCTTACTGTTTTCATGCGAGGAGGAGTCTAGCAAGTGGGCAAAAGGGTTCTGAGAATTGCTTGGGGCTGTAGTCTGAAATCGGGATTGGTGCTCGGAGGTCTTTTGCGAAAACATGAATCCCTCGGTTATGAAATGCTGCATCTGTTGTACTCGAGCATCGATGAGACTCTGGATATCCATACCCGCAAATAGGTTATTTGTATCTTTCTTGTTGGTGAGAGTGGCCTCCAGGTTATTTGGTTTGATGGAAGAGGCCGACCCATTCCCAGAAACATGAGTTAATAGAGGCGACTGATTGTGTGTAGTAGTTTCTCGGATATTTGTGGGAGAAGCGTGAAGTAAATTACCTGGTGAATCTTGAGGCGGGCGTTTTGGCGAGGCTTGGGAGACATTTGTATGGTACGTTTGCCGAAAATGCTCTGGAGAAGATTTTGTAAAGTGTCTGGATATGGCAGGTGTTTGTGGAACCTCCATCGAGCTGGAGCTGGCCTGCTGTAAGCGTCTTGAAGTGGGTAAATCCTGTTCAAAACGCGCCAAGAAAGGTTGCTGGGGGCTGATTGAAGAATAGTGGTGCCGTTTTGGTAATGAATCTTGTGGGTGAAATTGTTGACGCATCCGCTGAGGCGTTTGCGGCGATCTTGTAGGTGATTGTTAAGATCCTGTTCAATCAAAGTGAGAGAGGACACTTACATATAGTTGTTGAGCTTCCGTCTCTTGTTCATATTTGGCGTCCGGCCTGGCGAGCCCATAGGCAAAGTAGCCATGTTTTTCGATGATTGTCGCTGTTCCTCTCCACGGCCTTGCAACAACGCTGTGAGGTATTCGTTCTGTTGTTTTAATCGATCAACCTCTTTTTTAGCTGCCGCAGCGATTTCCCTCTCCTTTTGGCACGTATTTTCCAACCTTTGCAACTGCGTTTGCATGTCTTGCTGAAGTTGGGCTGTTCTTGCGTCCAACTCGGCATACATCTTGACCCGAAACTCCCGATCTAGAGAGGTCTTCAGATCCTTCATGTCTTTTTGCTTCTGTAGCTCAAACTCCACCTTCGATCTCTGTAATGCCTCACCAAACACAGTGTTCTTTTCCAGTTTCTCACCCAGGATGGTAAATGCAACGTCTCTCTCCTTCTCTACGTTTTGCTTTTCTTGCATGGCCTGCTTCAGTTGCTCATTTGCGCAGCACAGGGCGGTTTTCACCCTGCTGATCTTGAGGATTTGGTCGTCAACGCAACGTTGAAGGCGCAGGATGTTCTCTTCAGCACGCTCGGCGCGGCGGTTCGCACGAAGGGATTCTGCATACCGTGTTTGTGCACGATTGGTGACTGTCTGAAGCTGCTTTCTCAAGCATGCGAGCTCCGTATCAGCCATTGCATCAAAGTCTTGCCACCTATGTGGGCGAGAGTGTGGCGAGGTTGTGTGGAAGAGAAGTGAAGTAGTAGGTGTTAACATGAAACGGGTGAGCGGGCGAGGTACTGAGGAAATATCCACCGTCAGTGAGCACTTTCCCGCCAAGAGTGGTTGCTGACAGAGTGAGAGATGTGTATTTTCTCCACGCGTTGTCGAAATGGTAGTGGTCGGGGTGAAAGCAAGGCGCGCTTTCACCACTCCGAGATCAAGTGATTTTTAGCGCTCTATCCATTTTTCTCATGCCCACCACCTAGTCTATCATTGCCTCGCTTCACCCAGACAGAAACTCTGATATTCAGTCTCTTACATGGCTCGATACTCGATATGCTCAATTGAGTGCCATTGCCACCTAATGCGAAGGCCACACTGGCTAGGAAGCACTTCACACATGCGCCATGGTCCTGGTAAAAACAAACACCAGCACAGGGTTCCTTGGAACTTTTGTTCCTGTGGCGTGTCGGGGGAGAGTATTGGATTCTGCCAAATTGCTTGGGAAGACTTCAATCTCTTGTGCGGGATAAGGAGGACCGTCCGTGACTCAGCAGAGTGATTCGGAAGGTGTTAAAAGATAGGAATTTCAAATGAAGTTTCCTGGTGGAGGGGATCAGCATCAACCGAAACAGTCTCGACACTAAATTGTGGAGATGGTAAGTCCCTGGATTTTCCCTGTTGTCCTCCGGGACGAGACCCACAACTTAGCCAATCTTTGGGGACCTAGCAATCCCAACAACGCATAATCCCTTACCCACTGTGGCCAGAACTGGGATTCGGGTTTCCGAGTCATAGCGGTCGTGTTAAATCAGCCCGGGACTGTCATACTACCGTAAGACGACTCGTGTTGTCAGTCTCAACTGCCATTTAAGGTTGCATTACTGACTCAGGTACTTTGAAGAGATGGCTTTTCGTACATATTTCAGCCAAGCATCTGCCGAGCGGTTCCTTTTCCCGTTCGTCAAACTGTGTAGGCCAGGATTGAGTCCTTGGAGAAAACCGCATGAAACTAATCATCTTTAGGCTAGACGCGAAGAGTATTGATAGGCCCAGCGATAGACGGAGTATTTGTTCCCGTACCTTGTGATCTAAGATATTGATTACCGGTACCGGTAGTTCCCTATACTCCACACTTCCCCCGCAATGCTCCCCTGTATGA
>JAAZQE010000441.1:0-24484 GCA_013620735.1 Clavariopsis aquatica | reverse complement strand
GTTTTCAACGTCGATGTACCAAGTGTAGGATTCGAACGTGGGTTTGAAGGTAGGCTATAATTCCCCGGGTTGGTACTTGTGTTGAATCCCCCTAATCCGAGTTTAGGTGTGCGCTCCCAAATGCTCTTGAGCCTCGGCGTCATCCCCCCACTGTTCTGTTCTCTGCTCTTCTGCACCATGCCCGTTGTTGAGTTCGGGGATTGCTGGCCACGAGTCGAGCGTGAGTTCGAGCGTATAAAGTCAGAGCGTGTAGAGTAGGCAGGGTCGTAGATAGGATCGCTGATGGTGCGCGCCACATGTCCGAAGTCGCCTGAAAACCGCGCCTTTTCTTGTGATTCCCGGCGCTTCTTGATTATCCATATGAGACCTAGCATACCTAAGGCGCCTAGCACAAGACCTGGAAAGAGTCCGGCGGCAAAGGAACGCCCATTGAAGCCTTGCTCGCTGGTTTGGATGACTGGGGGTACGGTGGCGGCTTCTGTTTGGGAGATGGATGGAGCTTTGGTAGGAGATGGCGTAGATGACGCCGAACTGGTGGGCGATGGGGCTGCTGCTACTGCAGAGCACATGTTTCCAGCTGCGCATTTGTAGCCTAGAGGACAGCATTCGCTGCCACAGGTAGGGAGAGTAATGTCCTTGGTATCTGAAAGATGGACTTGGTTGTCTGGGTGTGTCGTTGCGTTTAGCTGATTGATATCGCACGTAATAGGCTGAATGAATGAGCAGTCATCTCCTGCCGGGCAGCAAATGGCAGCAATAACGCCAGTACTGTTGAGCGCCATGCATCTTGAGGTTTTGGGACAGCAGAATTCGAATGGGAAGCCAGCCCCGCACTGTGTGAGTCCCGGAACACTGCCGCATGTTTTTTGCTCCAGTGTCGTAATTTCTTGGGCTAGTGTTGTAGCAATGAAAGTCGAGAAGAGGAAGACGAGTGATATCCTCGAGAGCTTGATTGGACCCACCCAGGGACCCATGGTGAATCGAGGAAGAAATGGTACGGAAGTACAACAACTGATCAACAGCGGTACTTATCGCAATGATATAAGACAGCTGCCGAGTAACTCAGACTCAAGACAGACGATGCAATAAAACAATAGGATTTATGTTTGGCAACGAGCAGGAAACACACAGAGCCGAACGGAAACAAAAGAGACAAAATAAGCCGTGAAACAACACAAAAAAGGAAGAAAGGGCAGGCTCGAGCTGCGGCCTGCCTGTATATAGTTCTTACAATCTTAAGGGCTATCGTGGCTCTCGTTGCACGGCGGTTCGACACGCTGGCAATGCGTGCTGGAAATAGAGCATCTGAAGCGCCCGAGTGGATGGCAGCCGCTCAACGCCGCCGGCTGCGGGCGCCGGCTAGCCGCGTTGCAGTGGCAGGTGACTCCTCACAACGTGTGGCTATGCATTTACAGTGTTGTGAGCAGATGAGACAGAATTGGCCTGCGGGCGCTTGGAGGTGTTTAGAAATATCGCTGGATTTGCGGTGGGACGCGCGCTGATTGGCCGCCCATTTCACAGAGCGCTAGTGCCCATGTCGACCTCGCAAAAAACGACCACGACGAGCATTGTCGACCGCAGTGCCAATCGCCGCCCCGCAAGAATGATAATACGCTTGCTCGCTCGCCGCCCGAATGCCATTCAGTGCCTGCCCATAAGGGCTGCTGTAAGCAATGGTGGCTCCATACTGGGCCCATCATGTCAACTGACCGCGTTTTAGGCATGCCGAAGCAACTCCACACCCTTCGTTCGACGCAAGCACACGGTGCCTACGCTGAACAATAACCTGGAGCTTAGGGAGAATGGCATACCGGGACTGCTTAGCCCCAAGGGGTTCAGCATTGCGTATACAGAGTACATGGAGTACATCACGTCTGAGTTGAATGCAGCGACGGCTGGTATGCCACTCCACACACAACTCCATTTCAGGACAAGCTTACCCAATAGCTAACCTCCTCACCACGCAGGTAAACCCAATGAAAACCAAGACGCAAAATCCCTCGTCATAGAGCTTGCTCGCAACCCTGTCAAAGCATACGAATTCAACGTAGCCAGCATGGCATTCAACAATCACTTCTTCTTCAACGGCATCAACACCTCGCCAAACGTTACATCCAACCCCACCACAGACCTCTTAGGACTGATAAACGAGTCCTTTTCTTCCCTCGACACTCTCCGCGAAACTTTCCTCACAACAGCTGAAGCTATGTTCGGCCCAGGCTTCGTTTGGCTCGTGCAAACCAACGAACTCAACGCCACGAACCCCTTGCGTATCCTTCCGACCTACATCGCTGGCTCTCCGCTATCTGGCGCCCACTACCGGCGGCAAACCGTCGACCTAAACACAGAGAATCCTGATACCTTTGCAGCCAAAAACCCAAACAAAGTTGGTAGTTTTGGCGCAATGGCGCATACAGAAGACAGGAAGACGCCGAAGAAGGCACTAGGCGGTATTGAAATCGTACCCTTGCTGTGTGTCAATACTTGGGAGCATGTCTATCTTCACGACTACGGCATCGGGGGGAAGAGACAGTACCTCGAGAGGTGGTGGGATACCATCAATTGGAATACCGTGCGAGAATATGCCACAATTGTTCCATTCCGCAGGCACCAGTTCGATTACAACAGAAATATATAAAAGCATGAGAGTACTGTGGACACATTTGTATGTATATAAAGTGTAACAATAACTGGTATAAGGTGGTGTGGAACAGCACCCAATGTACGCCTCGCATGTGCAAAAATCAGACGACAAACAAACACAATTGTCCATTTTCCACCTTGCCAAAAAAAACCCCCCCCCCAAACATGGGACACCTAGTAGGTCAGAGAGTCTTAGATATACGATTATATGCCGCCACGCTCATGAATGATATTCGCCAAGTGTCTGCGTAAAGGTACCGAACCGTAGTTACCTAAGGTAAAGCCGTAAACTGGACAATGTCCTCCTAACCCATTCCATGTTGTGATTCCCAAGTGATGCGAGTTGGTATAAGTGCTATGAAGAAAAACAATGACGCCGATGGAAATGCCTCAATAACCGTTTTGTGCCATGCATGCTTGAACAAAGGAAAGTGCCATGAAAATGAAAGCCACGAAAACGAACTCCCAGCCTACTATTCCGTTGACATACTGTAAAGATGGGATAAGGAAAACATCACATGATGCAGCCTGTATTATCTACAGATGTCGCCCTCCCGATTCTTGACTCCATGCACCACCCTCAGACTTCATATGAGTGACCCTGCTACTATAGGGTTTAGTCCCCTGTTATTGGTACCAAAAGATGAATCGTATGCTGGGCTACCACCACCTAGAGACCCTTGTCTTGCTCGTAAATAGCTGTTTGTGTACGCATTCGTAGGGAATGAAGAAATTCCTTGTGTAGGTGACAGTGTTGGGGGTAACCCTTGACTCATATTGCGATTACTTCGACGGCGACCAAGATTCGGCGATGAGGGAGTTGCCTGAGCAGTTACTGATGAACTAATCGAATTCAGCGTTTCATTCGAGTTGCTCCGAACATGGTGCGGAGCAGTTGTGGCCGTGGTGGTAACTGGAACGGGGGTTGTTACACTAGGTCGCCGGAATCCAGCAGTAAACGGATTGGTGCGCACGGAATTGATGGTAGGTTGCAGTTCACGCATCCTACTATTGATAAGTTCGCGAGCAAGGCTGTCGCGCTCATCGGGGGTATACCTCGGAGGACGAGACGTTGTTTGCGTGGGAGACGTAGCATTGATTCCCGGCGATGGCGGGGGTCGAGCATGATCGCTGGCTCTAAGTGTACGCGTAGAGGCCTGATTGCTTAGTCGACGTCGAGAAGGTTGGTGTCGAAGATCAACCCGGGAAACTTGCGAGCGCATGTTCGGTGGTGGATTAACGTTATCTCGAATGTTGGCACGAGAGCTCGCAGCTCTTAGAGTAGCGGTCGAAGATTGGTCTCTGAGTGCCGGGCGAGAGTTGCGACTTCTTGGACCTCGTGGTTGAACATAGGCACCCCATGGATTTCCCAGAGGTTGATTGAAAACGCGGCCCTGCATGTTCAGTCCCACATTGCCATGGGGGAAACTCGTATATACAGGAGAGAAGCCCGCGGGAGTTCGTCTTCCTGTCGCAGAAGGAGGCCGGTTTACTCTACTAGGAGGCCTTTCGATCACATCATTTGCGACTGCGGCTTGTGCCTCGGAAATAGAGTTGACCGTTGGTTGTGAGGTGGGTGTTGATCGGCCCGTTGACGTGCCGGGAGTTAGAATACCGGAAGCGTTACTAGCAGAGCTAACCGATGGTACACGGTCTACTCTCATATTGTTTCCAACACTGGGTGCTGTGGGTAGGGCTGGAGAGACAACTCCTCGCCTAGGTGGGGACAATGGTCCGCGAGTGTTCGATGAAAGGTTGGACGAGTTATCCATAAGTGGAGTACGCAGACGTGACGGTGCTGGTGGCCCAAATGGAGAATATGGCTGTGCTGGGCTTGGGCGGTTTCTGTTAGAAGTTCGCGGTCGAGCTATAGGAGTCGTAGAACGAGCTTCCAGGTCCATAAGTGGACCTCCTCGCTGGAACTCTTGAAGTGCGCGCTGGTGGTCAGCAAACATCCAGCTAATCCGCGGGTTATATTCTTGACGGCGTATCCGAGGTGTTGCGCGGCCGTTTCCAGTTTGCGAATTGTCTGAATTGTCATCAGTGTCCAAATCAATTGGTGCACCTTGGGTGAGGCCTCGATTCGCAAATCGAGTAGTGGGGTGAGCGAAAGTTGCTGGAGGTCGGATCTGAGCTTGGGAGCGACGGGATCTTAGAGAATTCATGGCCATGGTGATATCCCCGTCTCGGTCGATATCCGAATCGTCATCGTCAGCCTCGCCATCTTCGTAGTTGGCGGTTGATGTAGAGAGCACCGAGGATCTCCGCCTGAGGCCACGTGAGGTATCTACGAATCGTAGGTTGTTGCCCACGCGGGAGGGCGGACGTATGGGCGCGTTAGGTCGAGGTCGATCTGCAGTAGGTGTTAGAGAACCGCCCAATCGGACTCTGTCATTGGAATTCGCAGTCGTGTCCCACCCAACAGTCGTTCTACCCCCATCACTCTCGTCATCATCCTCATCCTCATCCATCTCATCGTCAGGTCCGTCATGTTGTAGCATCCACCCCTCGGCCGCTAGCAAAGCCTGTGTGTCCTCGTCAAGATCCTGTTCTGTCGACGCATCGGTAGTTGTAGATGAGGATGTTCCACTCGGTTCTCGTGAGCCATTAGCACGATTGAGCATTCTTGTCTGCGCTCGATTCCTTTGCCCCCGGCGGATCGGGCCTTGGTCTTCTTCGTCTTCCTCTTCGATAGCACTGGATACGGAAGAAGATGGTTCGGACTCGACAACACGACGAGCTCTCACCTGCACCCTTGGTCGCCTATTGGTTGGCTGTGGTGTTTGTCCAGGCGTGGACGAAGCACGCGGAGAAGATGTGGGTTCGCCTCCGTCTACATCGTCATCAATGAAGTCGTTCATGGACGAGTCTTCATCCAAGCCGTCTTCATCTTCTTCCTCGACTGTATCCATTTCATCGGCATATATGTCCGAGACACTATGACTGTATGACCTTCGGCTGCCAGCTTCGCTATGCGTGAGAGGTCGACGACGTGTGAATTGTGGGGGGATCCCGTGCTCAAGGAACCTCCGCATCATAAACGACGTTTCGTCTCCGTAGTAATCCTGCCAATCCTCCATATTTTCACCGTAGTCCCCAAATTCAGCGTCCTCCATGTCGATTTCGGGATCGAGATCTTCACCAGACGTATCTCGTTCGGAAGCCTCGTCACCGTCACTGAAGCCGGTGAAGCTGTCATTCCACGTCAACTCTCCGTTATCATCGAAGAAGAGGCCACACTGAGTGCATTCCCCATCTTCGAGCTCCCAGGCGCACATGGGACATCGGTCAACGCCGTCGTCCTGGTCCCGGACAACCCGGAGAGGGGCTCGTGGCGGGTGTGCCGTCCTAAAGCAGCCTTTGAAGAGACCTCCAGTTCGGGGATCTGTATTGTCTTTGTCTATTTGACAAACTTCCGCCTCCTCCTTCTGCCATTTCAAGTGCTCCTCGATTGTCTCACCAGCAGGCAGTAGTTCGGCGCGGTTAATGAAAATGGTGGTCATATCACGGATCTACAGATCACAACGTCAGTTATAAAGTCTATATCAGAAGGGCAAAACTCACAACATAGGCAGGCGCAGGAGCTTGCGTCACCACGGCCCGGCAGTCTGGACATGTCTTGCGAGTATTGTTGACGAACCAGGTACATAGGCACTGCAAACGGTCAGATTTTTCCATCGATAAGAAGCTGTAGAACGCTTACACTGTAGCAATACGTGTGTCCACACGATATTATATAAGGCTGGTACAGCAAACGGTCGCAGATTTTGCACGTGAGGTGTGAGCGCAGCCCGTCGAACTCAGACTTTAAAGCTTGCAGCTGCTGCAGTGGTTGATGGTTAGCTCAGTTTCTTTGTCCCATTGTGGTCCCACGACTTCTCACCTCTTCCGACTTGCTCAGTCGGGGAGCTTCCTCAGTCTTCTTGGGCATCTTCTGCTTCAGGTTATCCTTGCTGGATGGTCGTGCGGGCCTCTCGCCGTCGGCCGGCTTGATTGACGATCTGCTTGATGTTGGTGTGGTGCCACGACCCGGTTTTAAGCTCGAGGTCATGGTTACTGGCAGCTGTGAGGTGCTTGCGGCATGGCCGGAGGTTATGGATGACGATGAATTCCTTGGGCGGGCCGCTGCAGGCGGGGTGGGCGAGGGCCGGGGATTCATCGTGATGGTGTGGAGCGCAGCAAAGAGAGACAAGCACGAGTGCAACGATGGAACGAGGATTCAGAGCGACTGCCACGCCCGGGGAAAGCACGCTCTGTGGCCGTCAGGACGCTCTGATATGCAGGAGCCCAAGGCGAGTTGGTGTGAGGTTGCCCGCCACTGCACAGAGGTTCCGAGGTAGCGCCGGCCACTACCGATAACTCACCACGAGCACAAATAGACGCCCTGCCCGCTCGCGCTCGCCAATCCTTCTCGCTCACCTCTGGACAACCTTACTCACCCTTCGCCACTGACAGCGCGTAACTGGCGATCGGTTTCGTGCCCTCACCAATCGCGTATGCTTTTACGCCCGTTGCGGATACTCCCCTTGCTTTGGTTGCGAAGGCCAATGCTCACCTCATCGTCGTCGTTTTCGACCTGCTCTACAACAATACCGAACTAGAATAAAATAGGCCGTCACAAATCCTCATAGACATTACAGGTGTACCAAGGCCTTGCAATATCTCAAAAAAAGAACATATCCGTGGCTGTCTCTATCGACTTGTACAACGCCCTACGTGTTGCGTGATACCAAGCATCCATGACGGAACCACCTGAGTCCTATGCAACAAAAGTCACGCATCTCCCACTTTGATTTTCCACACCCACACACATAGACAGATAACGCAGGTTTATTTTTTTGATACGAGGCACTATGACTAGACTCACTCGCTGATAGATGACCTTTATAAAACTATTACTTTCACCGTACGTATCTATCTCTACTCTACAACACCTGGCTAATCAAGATTTTAAGAGATTCTGTAGGCTGCTGGTAGCAAAGGCGGGGGATAAGGCCTTTTCAAAAGGTAAAATTCGAATCGAGTCCAGAGATTGTTCGTTTGATCAGTCTTTCTCCTTGCCGCGTTTATTACATATCTCTGCTTCTTCCAATACACTCATCCCCCCCTTCTCTAACCATTATCCGCTCGTCACTTTTGCGAGTTGCATGTTCATTGGCAATATGTGAATTGTTTGGCATCTTGTACCTACTGGGAGCACTAGAGACTAGAAAAACCGAAGCAACAACTAGTGTCCAAGGTAATCCATTCACGGCCCATATGCACCATCATATTCACCCCCGAAAGAGAGTATCAACAGACCAAAATATCGTTGGAGTAGAGAATGTGTATTATTCACAGCGACGACCAAATCGACTTCCCGAAGCGACACATGAGCGACAACATAAAGCAGGCCTGCACAATTTTCACAAACACAACCTACTCGATACGTGCCCGTTTTGCTGGACGAGCATCTTCCGTTGCGCCAACCACGACATCAGGGAGGTCGACCTTTTCGATGTATCCCTCAATGACCTTGCTGTCCTCAACCATCTCTTTATTGGAGTGTTCCAAGAAGGCAGCAGACTCTTCGAGAAATTTCTTGTGTCCAATAGTGTCAAACTTCTTTCGAGCCCTGCGACGAGCCATAATGTCCTTTCGTTCTTTTCGAAGTCGCTCTTCCATGATCTCGCATCGATACTCCGCAAATTCATAGTACAGCTCCGAGAGGTCCGAAATGGGGCGAACCGTGGTCAATACCGTGTCGTCCTTCTTGAAAGCGGAGCGAGGGCGGAAACTCGTTACAGAAGTAATGCGCTCCTTAGCGCCTAGAGCACGTAGAGCTTGATGAGTGATATATCTCCCTTGCAAGATCACTCCGCAACCCTAACGTACGAATTAGGAATTTCTTTCAGGGAGGCGGACATTGAAAACAAACCTCTTGAGGACCTCGAACCTTCATGATTTCTCCGTCTCCTGTGCGAAGAGCAGTCTCACCTCCGACCATGTTCGTGCAGTCACTCAACATGAGCACACAAACGAACGGATAACTATCAGTATGCCATCCAACAATGGGCTTATCATCTTCCCACGGGCATCCGGCAATTCCCTCATCATCTGCGAAGAAGCTCTTCTGCTTATCTATGGCAGCAAGTTCTTCCTTGGTCTGCTCGTCTGTCTTCACCGATAGGTTGATGTTCCCGATTTCATAGTCGAACTGGGGAACAAGATCTACACCTGCGATCTCCGACATGATAGCTAGAGTTTCGGGGTGGTTCCATGCGTCATAAGTGAACGGCGCATACCTACACCATGTTAGCACCAGTGCGAAAAGATAATTCAAAGCGTCTTACTCGGATGCGTAGCCCCGAAGCTGACGTGCAGCGATATTGCTGCTGAAGCTACAGTTTTCCATGACCTCGGATTTAAATATCTCAGCCCGCATCTGCTGGATTGCCTCATGGGAGAAGAGTTGGAAAGGTTGTGAGACAGCCACAGGAGAAACGCCAGTATCCTCTGCGTAGCCAATATCCTTCATCATGGTGACCTTGGTTGGTGGCGTATAAGCAAGATGCTTCTTCGGATCGAACTTGATGGCATCTTGAGTTGCCTTCTTGAGAGGCGCTTGCTCGATAATCGGCCTAAAGCTCGGGCGAGGGAACCCGGAGGAACGCTGGGTAGCGACTGCGGCCATCGAGTCTCTTCGTTTATCTACAGCTAAATTCATGAGGCTGGTCAGAATGAGCGTGTCGGAAGAAAGAAATGGCAAGAGGGAGTATAATCAAATTCGGCAATGGAGCCGTTGAAAAGTTCGAGTTCAAATAATGAGGTCGAATGTGCTATACTAATGAGAATACAGGGCTATAGCCGCTGTGAGTCTTGGTAATAGACTCCACAACGCTTGTACATGGCCAAACAGAAGCCGGGAACGCGCATGTCAGAGAGTGCGAAGAGTATGAGAGTAATCGACCCGTTTGCCGGAGATTTTGAGTCTTGTGCCGATGACGACCGATAAGAGCCAAAGCATGCTCACCTTAGAAGTAACGGGGTAACAAGGGTAAGTGCAGACAGAAAGAGTTGGGGGCAAAGTGAAGTTAAATGAGGTCAAGTCTTAAAGAGGGGTTGTCAAGAGACTAACAAGACAAGTAGGAACTATTAGAACCTTTACTACAATTATGGGTGATATGCGGAGAAGGTAGCAACGGGGAGTCCTTTGGCGCTTTTATATCTTGACGCCAGACTTCTAGTCTCTTGTCAAGTGCGTGGCATCGCAGCTGATGGGACGCAATGAGTCGGCTGTGATACCGCTAGGATGGTGCATGCTGGCTACAACGTTCATCTTCGGGTTCCCCTCCACACCAAATTTCGGTCATATTATTGGCGCACGACCAGCTCGGTGAGCATCAAAGATTCCCGCCTGCTGCAACCTGAAGCGTTGTCGGAGCACTTGATCTTATCGCGCGCATTGAAGCTCTTCGGGCCGGATCACCACTTGACCAGCAAACATGAACCAGTAACGCACGACCGGGATGTGCAAATGGCGAACGCCTTCTTTCACGCATGGTTCGAAAATTTGACTGGGCGATGTATACCTGCCGCCAGAATGTTGGGATGAGCAGCTTTCTTCGGGACTTTGTTCCTAGATGGAAACTGTTTCTGTTCACGGAAACCCGAGATCCAACAGACTACATCACCTGAGTCGGCTTTGTTGAAGCAATTCTAACAAAGCCCGCCGGATGCAACATTGGCCTGGGTTTTCCCTCGCCCTAGCAAGGCTAATGTCGACAATGTCTAGACCTTGCGGAGGCAATACGGTGCCATGTCCTCGTAGATGCCGTCGCACACACGTCCTCATGCGCCCATCGCTGATTACGTCGGCACGCATTGGCTCTGTGGAAGCGACGACCAAGACACGTACATCAAAAGTGGAGGTGCAAACAAAAGGTGTGGAGGGCTAGCAAAGTGCCATGACATGAGGTTATCTAAGTGGAGTCGCGATGTTGTCTGGAAAGCTGGACTGTCTGGGGGGTTTATGGATTTTATGCCTGAAAATGGGGAAGCGTATTGAGCCATGGAAATGGTCCCTGCGCATTGGTCATGTCGTATCGACGAGCTATCAGCCACAGTCCGGAGGAGAATGATGACTTCCCAGGGGATCACCCAGGTGGAGCAATGGGTCGCCTGCACCTGCGTTCGGCTGCGTGTACCATTTCCGCTGCAGTTGAGCATACATAGATAATCCTCAGGACATCTGCAAGGCGCACGTCTGGGGTGGCTATACGTCCGTTAACGGAGAGCGATTGGCAAAAATGGATGTCATGATTGGCAGCATCGATACCCCTCTCCTCATCAATATCAGCCAGCGCCGACAGGCTCGTTTTCATTCGCAAAGCCCATACCGGCTGACTTCCCTCGGCGGCATCTTCAATCCCACATTCGGTTCGAGATGCTAGCATGGTAAGGCATGAATGCAGTAGCGCGACGGGGAGGCAAGAACGGCGTGCAGGGTGGAATCTACTGTGGTAAATATGACATGTGGAGAAGGTTTGGTGAGGGCACTGAGGACGGATGTATTGGAGCCGCAACGAGGGGGCGACGTTTTCTTTTATCGAGCATCCACTCCACCTCATGACGAGACGTAATGCGGGGGACGATGCAAGAGAGGGCCGCATTCCGACGCCCGTTCAACTGCTCCCCTCTGGACGGCGAAGCGCGCAGAGGCCATCACGGGCGCTTGCTGCACCCCCGCGCGCGCTCCTAGAAGCTGTTCACTTGTCTCCTCCACACCAAATCCAAAGACTGAACGAACGTTGCACTGGTGTGGCTCGTGCTGCGACGGTTGACACCGATCAGCTCGCGTGGACTTTGATTGACGCTAAGCGTTCTTTATCGATAGCGGCTGGCCAGCGCTGTCATTGGCCCGCAGTCCACGCTCCGAAGTTGCTCCAACGACCTGCCTTCTTCCGCGCCCACGACGCTTCTTCGATGCAGCTGTACGCGCCCGCCAAGTGACCGCACACACGCACTCATCAGCACACGACAACGGACACAATGGGAGACAAGGACAACAAGGTCGCAGACGCCTCGCCGTCGACGTCGACGTCCACCCAGGCATCAAGCTGGTCTGGCCCAACCGCCACCAGGTTCGAGAAGTGCGCGCGCTCTTCCTCTTTGCGCCCAGTTGACCATCCGGCTGACCTTTCTGCCGACATGTAGTAAAGCGTATAGCGAGTATTTCGACCCGTGCCAGGATGCGGCAAAGCGGAGTATACGGTGTCTGCATCGCAATGGCGGCGAGAGAGCCATGTGCACCGACTTCTTCCAGTGAGCAACCCCTCCAGACCTCACGATATCCGGCCGTGAAGCATCGTCAGTCTTTTTGCCCTCGAATTTCCGGGTATATCCTTAGCTGCATCCTCCCAGCCTCAGTTCTGGTCCTGGTCACATGCTGATACTATCTGTGATATCAGAGCTTATCGAGACTGCAAGGAGCAATGGGTACGTACTATCCATTAGTATTCAACCCTGGCATTATCACCCCAACCATCCATACACCCATCCACCCAGCAGCGCCCAGCCCTCGCCTTATCGTCCTTACCACTAGTCCTAGATTACCTTGATGACATCTCCACCGATACCGGATCGATTGTAATTCAGAATGATCGCTAACCCTGCATACCGTAGCAAAATGCACGGAAAGAGGCTAGAAGGAAGAGCTCCTGGTTTGGAGGCGGTCTGGATAAGAGAGACCGGTAGTCCCCGATAGCCTTCCGCGCTGCATAAACATCATGTATACCTACAAAAAGGCGTTAGATCGTGTCGGATCGGATCCCGGCAGTCGTGTCATACCATGTATATGCTACAGTTGTATAACAAGTAAGACTAAGTTGAGCTCTTAGTGCGGAAGAAGGAATTACTTCATTAGGCCCGCTTTGCGCATACTTTTTCGGTCGGTGACGTTAGGATACCGGTAGTAGACACACGACATATGCCGCTGCGATAAGAAAAGGTAAGCTGCTTATTGTTTTGGGAATACTACGGGCTTACAGGATCTCTGATCTTGCTGGGGCGGCCCGATATGCAAATCAAGTACCTTGCCCTACTATACCATGGACGCACTTCTGTTGCATATTGGTAAAGGTGATTCTTTTTCTGTACCAGGGGCAAGTGGCCGTAATTGGTGACACCAGTGTCATGGGTGCATTTGCTAGCCTCAATTCGGGCAAGCGAGGCTGTTTACTCTGTGCCTCACTTGTATATCTTCCTCAACCCTAGCGCCAGTTACCGACAACAAGTCACCCCCCCATATTCGGGACTGTGGATGAGTCCGAAAGCTAGTTTCAAATTTCCGAGTTTGGAAGTGGAGTCCCTAATACAATATCATTGGGCGTGCTAGAATACCGAGCTCTGAAGATCTGGATTGAGTGTTAACCCTAGCCCCTTGCTTGAATAGTAGATGGTATCCGATCATCGTGATTGATTTACAATCTTTTGCATCTCGAACTAGATTCTGATCTATACCTCTATATTTCTTGCCAGTACAATTCATCTGAGTACTGCACACCTTGCCTCATGGTCACAAACACTAGTAAAAGTTGCTCTTTTTGACTACGTTATTCTCATCTCCTCTATTCGGTGTCCTAGTGTTATCTGCGAGGCTTGAACGCATAACCTCTGCATTTTCCCACTCCTGTCGACCCGCAATTGAAATAATCCCCACAGGTGCACCTACAATGTCTGCTCACACTCCGGCATACATAGGAGCCTCGTCTGCATACGTATGCTTACCAATCTTTGTACCATTCCCATACCGGTAGTAATCCAGAACCGCTGATAGTGAACAAAATATTCTCAACCAACGCAACAAAGAATTTCTTCCCCGAATACGACATGGGGCGCCCATTTTATCTCAACTCAAATAAAAACCATTTTAATCATTTTGTTAGCTACATATGTATACCAGGGTAAGTGCATCATCATGCACCCACAAACAACTTGTGATCTGTATGAATGCTAGAAGCAAATCGATGTTTTTTAGATGCGCAAACTCATGCTTCTTGGTTGGTATGCAAGACCATCAAAGAGGCAGCAAAAGCCCTCCGGGAAAATGCACAGTACGGAAAACCAAAAACCAAAAACCCATCACTCCCTCTTTCCATCCTTCTTACCTAGAAGGGATTTTCCACCATGGCACGAAACCAACAAATATCCTCGTCATTCGTGATGGTTTGCTTGTATTCAATGACTTCGGCTTCGTCTCATGGACAAACCGTTGGCCGTATCCCATGATAAGCGCACGTACAAAACATCAGAATTTCCCACAAAGAGGATAGTGGGCCTTCAGTATGACATTTCATATATGAAAATGACCATGGTATTGTAAAAAGAAAGGCAAGACCAAGGAAAGGCCTTTTAGAATGACATCCTTTTTTACTCAGTGTCCTACGTTGTTTTAGAATAACGCATTGGGAAATTCTTTCGTTCTGAAATTAACTTGATTCAATTAGGGATACGAGTCGGAAAACGGAAGATATAGGAAGAAATAGATTGACTAATGAGACAATAAGATCAAACGCCTTCTAGCAGCTAGAATAGAGCCTAATAAACTTGATATGATCTTCTGTCCACACCAACTCCTGCAGATCTTGGTTGTGTTGATGTGTAATCAGTGTATAGGATTCTTTTTCATAAAATAGAAGCCTTTCCTGCACACATACTCCGAGATTTTTGGTTGGAATTATTGCATGCCTCTGTTGACGACCGCTTTGTTTGTTTTGAAGCAACCGTGGTTACTTGAACTTGCTGGGAGGTTTATATTTCTCAGTGGGATTTTAATATCTAAAGTGTGTATCTCTAAAATGAATGATACAGCATGTCACAAACTTTTCGTGCTACTCCGGGGAAAAGGGCTATGTTTAATACCCTTTGTTATACTTGACTCAATTACAGAGTCACCACTCTTGTTTGACACTTCATTGAGAGACGTCTTGGTTCGCTGGGATTGGGTACCAAAGTTGTCTGTGGGGTTTCTTTTGCACTGTGGTCCAGCTTTGCTCATTTTTAAAGTGAGTATGTTGCTGCTGTAATTTTGGACCACAGGTAGATTACTATACAAACCCAAGACACCGAGGTAAGTGGAGGAAAAATATAGGTGCATGTTGAAGGAAAGTAAATTTGTAATTAAAGTTCTGCCCGATTGACGACAATTATACAGCGGGATCGTCTAGGGGAAGTGAATTTTTTGGAGGGGGCATCAATTGACCAGTCGGGGAGAGCACTACAGAAGTAGCAAATCAAAGAACTTGTCGAATTTTTTTACCTCGGAGTGAATGCCGTTCCAGCAGCTACTTAAGACAGAATCCCATTGGGGTTTAACGAATTCACAATATAAACACAAACAAGCAAAGTAACTAATGAACGAACTACCCACTTATAATAACCCCCCTAAATATATATACTCCCCTAGGGGCATCCTTACATAGACCTTGATAGAGCACATGTACAAAAAGAACAACCCACCAAAGGCAGCTGGATAGGGATATATCACTCAGCAAGCCGTCTCCCCAGTTGAAGTTAATGCCACCGCTGAAGAACTCCTCAAAAAGTCACCTATCATCGTCGACGTAGGCATATGGAGTTGCTACTAGAATAGAAAAAGTATTGACTAAAGCGCCCTTCTTACCAAAACTTGTAGTGAGTTATTTTTACTTTTTAGCTCATGGGTCTCTGACAAGCGAGGTATTATAAATAGTGAAGTCGATGCATTAAAAATGGTATGTAATCACCTGACTCTTTTGCCTTACAGCTTGATACATAAACGACTTCCTCCGAAAGCCGCCCTCGATCACAATCATACATCTGTGACCAGAATAGCAAACCCCAGGTATATCCATATAAAATTATTCATAAGGAGTGGGAAGGGAAAAAGTTGGCATGACCGAAAACCTCACCTTCCGTTATTCATTCTCATGGCCTTCTCCCGGGTTTACCCTCCTCTTAGTCAGGCATTTGAGAAAGGTGCTTGAGCAAAACGAAACGTTCTCGAAGTCATGAATCTGATGGTAACAAGAGCATTCTAACTTGAGTACAATTTGACAGGAATGTGTCTAAACCCGTGACTCGGAATTGAAACAAATGAATCGAACATAGCAACTAGAGGACATATATTTAAAGATTGTTACAACTCGTTCAAGACTGGGGGTCAGCCAGTCAGCAAAGAATTCATGTAATGGGAGTTTCAATTGCGGGCCAACCACTGTACATAATGTTCACATAATCAGGCGGCATGGTAATCTTGTCTCATAGTTGACAATCGGCATCTCTAACTCAAAGAAACTGCATTGATGCTACGCTACATCAGCATTGGCACACAAACGGCAAGTTCAAACCAAAAGGGAAAATTTCTATACCACCCTCACGACGTGACGTCAAAGAAACCTTGTCTCATTCTTTTGAGTAAGTAGGTGGTGACACTGTACAAATATAAGACACTCGTTCGCTCCCCCAGCTCTCATCTCCAATCCTATCACCCTACCCTAAGGTGCAATCGCTATTCTTTATAGTTTCTTGTCGGGGAGCTTATCGAGGATGCTGCTCTTCCGTGGGGGTGCGTAAGGGGGCTGGTAGACCAATTTCCTCGTCTTAATTGGGGACCACTTGTATCTAAAAAAAACTGTTAGCATTGCTGACTCAATGATTTGCCATTCGTCCTTTCTCACCTCTTGACCCAGACACTAAGCGCAAAAAGCACACTTGTCACAGCCAGAACCTTCCAGCCCATCTTCTTCCGCTCGTCCATCTCTGGCTCAGCAGACCAGTGCAAGAACTCTACCACATCCTTGGCCATCTGCGAAGTGCTCGCCTTTGTTCCATCATCGTATTCGACTAGATCGTCATAAAGAACACGGGCCATCGCAATCCCGGTACCGGGGAAATAAGGGTTAAAGTTGAGGCCCTCCGGAACGACTGCTCCCGCAGGAGGCTCCTCCGGGTAACCGGTCAACAAGCTGAAAACGTAGTTGGCGCCGCCGTGTCTCGCCTTGATCATGAGAGACAGATCCGGGGGTAGAGCTCCGTTGTTGGCTGCACGGGCAGCCTCGTCATTCTTGTACGGGGACGGGAGGTAGTCGGAAAGCTTTCCGGGGCGCTTCTCGATTTCGCCTTGGTCGTTGGGCTCGGTATCGTATTCGTTTTCCTCGGCCATGGCTTTGGCCTCGTCGACCGTCATGATGTTACCAACAAGGGATCGGTAAGGAATTCGGGCAAGAGAGTGGCAAGAGGCGCAGACTTCGCGGTAGACCTGGAAACCACGGCGGAGGCTATATTGTCTATTTTAGATATGTCAAGATTGGCGGCATTGAGGGGTACTTACGCTCCATGATCAAATGTCTTGTGCCACTTCTGGTGCTCCCACGGGTACTGGGTTGGGTGAAGCCTGCAATTCCCACATGTTAGTCCCATCTCGTCGTCAATTCTTTTATGCCGGATATTCCCTCAATAACCCCCTCGTGCCTGATATCACTCACCCTTCTTCCGCCGGTGTCATGGCGTCGACATTGCGTCCGTAGAGATGAAAGTACCACGCAACTGATCCGATGGCGAAAACCGTAGCGCCCGCGGGGAGACCGGTCGTCTTCCAGGACGACGCAGCTTCCTCGGCTGCCGCGCTGGAGGTGGAGATGGGACGCTGGATACCCAATTCGTCAGCACTTGTATCAATTGGGGCGAGAGAACCCTCTGGCTATAGCGGATGCCCCGCGATGGGAGTCGTGGGGGCTCGCGGGAGCTGTGGTGGTGATGGGATGACCGGGAACCGTACCGAAGCTGTTTTGCTGGTAGCATTGCGGGCTGCAGCGCCGACCGAGCGCGCCGAACGCAGTGCCGAGCGAGCCAACATGTTGAAGGCTCGGAGTCGACGGAGGAGAGAGGGTATCAATTGGGGTGCTGGCGGAAGTGGTGGTGGTGCAGGAGGTCTTCCCGGGTTAGAGGCAAGTTCTTCGTGCCCCAGTTGTCAAGTGCCAAGCCACCGCACAGACAAGTTTAGTAAGGACGACATGTGATTGGCTATATACTCGACTCCATAACATCATCATTCGGGTGTGTTCTGAGTGGTCTATCATTTTCAATGCATTTCTAGGGAATTATCTTGGATATATTTGACAAAATGAATGCAAGGTAGATGCGTTAATTATGATAATTTACTAAAACTCACTAAACCACAGATTCTCCCCTGAAGTTGAACATATTCCAAAATGTCAACCGATCTGCAATCCAATCCGTAGCCTGAAAAAAGACATTATGCCTGCAACAAAACCTCAATATTAGCACAGCTCCTATAGCTGAAAGACCTTGAGTCCCACTTACCGATGAAAAAAGCTCCTGTTCTTCTTCCCAAAGATATACATTGGAATTGTCAATGCACAAATGCCAACTTGCACACTCGCAATAGCCATAAACACTGGTTTGATATGTCCGGAAACAATCCAATCGAACCCTTTAAATGTAAGGCCGAAGCTAAACAAATTCTTGAAAACGAGTAAGCATGTGAATGCTTCAACGGACATGTCTCCTGTCACCGGTTAGCCAAATTTGCTAGAAAAATTCATCTCATGGGTGGGGGGAAGGTCTCACGGTGGGCATCAACAACATATAGCGCACTCCCCACCGCCCCACAAACCATGCCTGCAACCTCCACCGCGAACCAGAAATCTGGCCAAAACCACCCATACCTCACAGCATCACTCGCTGTCCAGCCGAAACCATACAGCCCTGCACAACCCAACACTAGTTGCGGAACAACCAGTGCCATTCTAAACTCTGGTTCGTAGACGCCATGATTCCACCGAGTAAGTAGGCTAGCAGACCAATCGGCTAGTAGACCACAGATAACAAAACCTACGATTGCGCCAATGAAGGCGCCGGTGTACATATACCCAGTCTCGAGCTCGCCGAACCATAGTGGTGGGCCGAGCATTATACCTGCGAGGACAACGCCAATGAGCACAGTCCAGCCGATAAGGGTGCCTTGAATAAGACATGCCTGTTTTTTTTGTTATTATGGAAAAACAAGTAGGAGAGGGGGGACTTACCCATAGTATGCCTGGGTGAAAAAATAACGGAAATGGCCGAAGAAGCAGATGCAGATACTTCTCATCCGTCTTTCTTCCATTGAACGGCATAAGACTTTGTTTCCAAGTCGCCTTTGTCGGGATATCTGTATGTCCAGCCGAGT
Source organism: Clavariopsis aquatica (assembly GCA_013620735.1). Lineage (NCBI taxonomy): Eukaryota > Fungi > Ascomycota > Dothideomycetes > Pleosporales > Clavariopsis > Clavariopsis aquatica. The sequence goes on along the minus strand of JAAZQE010000441.1, from coordinate 5,631 downwards.
CCTTTCCAACTACCTCATGATTCCCATCTTTCACCTCCATTTCGATGCCGTCAACTCTCTCAGTCTCACCCGAGTTCATTACCTGACCATCGTCACCTTTCCTTCCAGTCGGAAGCTCTGGCTTGATTAAATTTCCCATGGTATCAATATCAAACCGTACCTCCCTCTTATACGCTGTCTCGGGGACAAACAAAATAACCAATGGAAGTAAAACCGCCGCGAAGATAGCGACGAAGTAAAAGGTCCTATAAGCTAGTTAGAGTGGATCTTACTAGTGGTAAAAGTGGTCTGCTGTAACCATATCAGTGCAGGAGATATGGGCCTCAGTTACACGTACCATTGATATCCCATCGTACTAGCAATCTTCCCGACCAAAACAGGAGTGAAAAAGGCACCCCCAAAGAGACTCAAGTTGCTTAATGCCATCCTCACCCCCCTCTCATGTACGTAATACAAGTCACCCACCGATGCGTTAACTAGCGCTTCAAATGGTGCAAGCCCGATGCCCTGAAAGATCCTCGCCCATAGTAGGCTCTTATAATTCTTGCCACTTGCGCCACCCCATGCGCTGCTAAATATAACAATAATGGTACCGAGGATGTAGCAGTGCCGCTTCCCCCATATACGCGCCGATGGTACGAACAAGAAACCCGCGATGCCGACGCCCAAGAGGTGGTACCCAGTGAGTAGGGCCATTTCGGTCAACGTGCGACGAAAGTAGATGGCGAGGGAGACGGTGTCTGCAGCGAGGAGAGGAGAGAGAGTCGCTGCTATCACCGACAATAATGACAAGATGCAAACGATCAGGTCGCGCTTCCAAAGTGGCCAGTTCTATCATCATCGTCAGCTTCTCCTTCCCATCACAATGTCTTCCTAAACAGGATGGTTCTCATACGAGTGGGTCATTGGGGTCATCGCTAGGTTGCGGAACTAGCAATATCTTGCCCGTCTTATCGTACTTGAGCTTCGGGTCGCGCACCACTTCGCTCTCTTCATGTTGTCTTCCATTTTGAAGGACCGTTGCTGTACCTATAAATTCATTAGTCATTTAGTATCCCTCCCCTGACGCGAAAGAATAGCTACCAGGGACATGTTCCAGCTTCCGATCTTCGAGTATGCCAAGACCCATGTTGTGGTTGGAATTACATTAGATGTTGGAGCACTCGGAAAGGTAGAAGCTATTACCAAGCTTTACTCTTGGGGGTTCGACGCGTCGCGGAGAGATGCTCAGGAAGTGGAGATGCGTTGCGGCTGAAAGCCGAGTGGCATGAGGGGCTATTTGTCCTAGCTCGGCGGTTGGCGTTTTTGGCGGTTGGATGGCCACATTGAACGCCACAACCAATGGAAAGATCCAGGGGTAATATGCACCAAACCCGTTATTACATTTCTTGTCTTTTGCTCATGATGAGGTATATTCAATCTCTGTACTCTAGGTATACACTAGGTGACTGTTCTCCAAATCCAGACCTTCCAAACCCTCCAATCCCAATATATTCTCCCTCTGCCTGAGGTTCCATTCTAAGCCGCCAAAGGTGGGATCACCCATCCAGTATCCAACACCTTTACAACTAAAACGACAATGCCAACCATGATCCGTAATATGGAGAGAGACGCCAAAACCTTATATCCATATGAAAAAAAAAACGCCTTCCTTGAACTTCTCGAGGGCCAGAGAAAGGGAGAAGGAATGATCTCAGTGCGAAGAATATGCCCAAACGCCATGGTGAAGCTATCAGGAAGCATTGCCTAGATCCTTGGATGCGCCGACTACCCAACGCTGTGATCCATTCGAGATCTGATATCGTGTGCGAAGCAAGCAAACATGAGCGCTAGGTCCCACTACGAGGCACCTAACGAGCTGTAGTGATGGCGAGATGAGTAATGAGGAACGCTTGTGAAAGAGGCAATTGGCAACAAGATAGAAAAAAAGAAAAAGAAAACCCTAAGACAGTCAAATAAGAGGAGAGGCTCTGGTACCATAGACGCCTGCCCTCCAAAGAAACGCCGTAAAATGCAATGCAATGACCAACTATGCTGATGCAAAAGAGAAGGCTAAGAGTAGGCCGTAAACCTAGAATTTTGCGTTTGAATTGCCATCTGATAAAGGTGCTTGTGGGGTTTACAATTCGTACTCCTAGGGTCAGGTAATTTATTTCCCGGCAGAAGGTGAGCTACGGCTAGGTGGGTGAGGGGCAGGAGCACTGGTGATTGAAACTCGTTTGGTCGCCTTTTGTGTCTCTAGCTTCTTCTTGAGGGATCTGTGCCGTGCTTTCATACTCTCCATGACTACTTGATGTCAACTAACGTTACGAGTAGATGTTGAGGATTTAACTTACGTTTCTGTATGGATTGCCGATCCTCCGACTCCAGTCCATTGATTTCTTCACCTTCAAATTTTCGACCTGAGGAGTCGTCCTCGTCTTCCAAGATTGCTTCCAGCATGAGAATAGCCGTCAAATAGTTGAGATCACAGCCAGCAAGATCAGCCCCAACAAGCTCGTTGACAGCAGCTGTTCTGCTCATTTCCAATGCCCGCTCATACATTAACTTCTCAGCTGTGACACCAGTTGTCAGAAGGATGTTTTCAGCAGAACCAATGGTCGTGGCCGATCCCGAGGCAGATGATCGGTTTTGCGGGTGGCTTGGATGATCCAGGGGTAGTTGTAGCTGAGCTTGCTTTAGCTTACGTGCCACGATCTCCGACTTGATGCAGCATTCATTGAATCGATCCCTGACCCACGACACGACTCTGTTTAGTCGGTCCGTGTGCGATGCTCCACGGCTGCTTGCCTCGGGAGAGGGACTTCGGTTTCGACGATTCCACCAACTCCCAGCCATGTCCATAGCTTTGTTGAGCATTGCTAGAGATTTGACATAGAGCACAAGCGCCTCCTCGGAGATGATTAGAACCGTGTCCGGGGTCAAGTCATCATCGTCATCATCGAGTTCGCCTTCGATTCCTGGTTTCCTAGCAACGCCCGTCGGGCCGATACCTAGACCTTGATCACTTGGGGCGAGGGGAACCAACTGCTTGTACTTTACTTCTGCAAATCCATATACGACATGGCTGAGCTGTGCAAGCTCCTCTACTTTCTTGATAACGGTCGAATCCTCATCCTTGCTGTTCGTGGCTCCGCCCTCGCCTACGAGAAAAAGGCTGCTCTGGGCTGTTGGGTAGGCAGGGAATGCGGCATAGCCTTGAGGTGGAGAAAGGCCCTTCATCATAGGTGGAGAGAGGCCAAGTCCTCGAATATTGACCATGTTCATTGCTTTTGAAAGTGCGGAGGTAGCACTCTCAAAACTCGGCCGGTACTGTCGGCGGCGTTCGTAGGAACCAGTTCGTTGGTGTATTGGGGCTTGCTTTTGTTGGATTTGTATCGCCCTTGACGGAACGGTTGCTCCCGTTGAGGTTGGTGTGGTAACCCTTCGTTTTAAAGCATCATCTCGGGAAAACGTCCTAGCAGCTTGTGGGCTTGCAGCAATCTCGTCTGCCAATGCATCAATTTCTACTCTTCTCTTCTCGACAAACACGAATCCTTCATCTATTGCAGTATCTTGCGCTGCGCGTTCTGCTGCCTCTCTCATATCTGGACGCTGGGAGGGAATGCGCTCGCGCTCGACATGTTCTTTGAGTCCGGAAACTGGAGGAGATGGTTCATGCCTGCTATGACGACGCCCAGCACTCGTGGATACTGGTGTGGAACTGCGGTCTTGGAGAGAAGCAGGGCGGGTAGGGGCCGTCACAGCATTGGTAAGAGTAGGGCGGCGTTCGCGTTGAGGTTGTTGCTCGGTCGGAGACAGAGGTGTGTTGCTCATCCTCCGGATTGAGGCAGGACGAGGCGGAGTGCCGTAGTATTGTCCGGAGGTGGGCCTTGAAGTTGGTCTCGTTGGTGGGGTCGATCCTCCGTAAGGCATTTTTTCCCTTGGAGACTGGGAATACGGACTGTCGGAGGCACGTCGATCCATCTCGGCTGGCACTTTCTGGATTCGGCGAGGCTGGATGGCAGGTTCTGGCTCCAGCACGTGCGGGAGATCCTCATCCACAAGACCAGGAATTTCGTCACGAATTACGGGATCCGAGAAGAAGCTCTCGTAAGACATGCGCTCTAGTGGTTTTCGCTTCAGCAGGGCGCGAATGAGGTTCTTCATGGCCCTGCTAGCTACGAGGCCCTCTGTGAATCTGATGTGGTCTTTGCGATCCTCGATTTTGCGAAGCAACTCGACATGGTTGTTTGCTCTGAACGGAGGTCTAGCACACATCATTTCAAATAGAACTGTCCCAACAGACCAAAGATCCGCCTTTGCATCGTATTTTTCATATCGAAGAATTTCAGGGGCCATGTACAGAGGAGATCCACACAGAGTTTCGGCCAGAGATGTGGTAGGCAGGATTCTAGCAAATCCGAAATCAGCGATTTTGAGCATGGGAAGGGACTCAATTCCAGTGGCGGGAATTAGCGAGTTCGCATCGGCAGCCATGGGCATACGCTCGATGGTTCCGCTTTGTGAATAGTATAAAGATGAAGGATTCAACAGTAGATTTTGAGGCTTGAGATCGCGGTGAATGTAGTTCTTGGATCTCAGGAATTCCAGAGCACTGGCCATTTGTTTTGCGAAATGTCTCACTGTCACCTCGTTTAGCCCGCCGACTGGCGGATTTGGGTACTTTTCGATCATGCGCTGGGTTTGCGGGTGGTTCACTAGATCAGCACGTTTCTTAATGAAGCCTGACAGATCTCCTAGTTCACAGAATTCCATTATGATATGCATCCGAGCAGGGGTTTCGTGGCAATCGATGAGCGAGACAATGTGGGGATGGTGGAGGCTTCGCAAAATCGAAATCTCGGATACGAGGTTATCTTTGAGCTTCTTGTTGAGCTTGCTCATATTGACGGATTTGATGGCGACAGAGGCGCGCTTCTCCTAGTTGACGAGCCTGGTTAGCCGTGGTTCATTTCAGGGTCATTCTGGGGCTCTATCACGTCATGATGCTGACAAAGGAGTCATCACGTACTATGTGGATTCCCCGATAGACCTCTGCAAAGCTACCCTTCCCAATGTGATCCATGCGCCTGAACTGCCCGATAATTTGATCTGGTTGGGTGGGCGATGACTGTGGCGGGCCCGCCAGCCGTCGAGGCTTGAAAGATGCGGGTGTTGGAGCTGCCATGATGGCGGCGGCGCTGGATAACCAGCCTGACTGGTGCTGCTCCTGCTCTGGTATGCCAAGGGCTTAGCTACCAACGAAGATGCGGATATAGGGTGGAGGTGAGGGCGTTGCACATGGACTGTTGTCGGTGGCTATCAAAGAGCGTCGAGGAGCGAGACGTCTGGTATATGGTGTGCTGGTGTGCTGGTGGCGGGGGTGGGATGATGGGCGGTGTGATGGAGGTTGATGTCGATGTCGATGTCGAGGGCGCGGCTCTAGTTATCAGTTGAAGTACACACAGACTGTCTGTGCAGGCAGTAGCGCCGTCGTATCGGGAGAGATGCCTGATGTCGCGGAGGGCCCTCGAGCCAAACGTGCAGGCAGAACGAGGGTGTGTTCGGCAGGAAACCGAGGGGCGAGGATGTCGAGAACAAAGGGGAAAAAGAAGCACAACGGCGAGGGAAAGAATAGACAGACCAAGG
>JAAZQE010000440.1:0-24594 GCA_013620735.1 Clavariopsis aquatica | reverse complement strand
GGGTTATTAGATTCAAACTACACACACTCGGTTCACCTTATGTGAGCCTTTGATCCTGTCGACTTGCAATCTGCAGATACTTCTTCTGACTGATTAATATATATCTTTGTCGAATGTGCGAGCCTATAGATTAATCAAGAAATCTTTTTTTTTCCATACCCAAAATCATTTGCATCATCGGTGTCACCAAAATTCTTACTGCAGTGTGAGCGCCCCCTGTCATCAGTCGCGAGTTCTAAATGTCAAGGCGGTGGAGAAAATTGGCATACTATGAAACGGGCCAAGTGGGCCCAGTGTCTGCAGATTCGAGAAGATCGGACTAGATTGTGACGGCTATCGTTCGGTCTATTATTAAGGATGTTTGGTGGGTTTTAGGCTGCAAGGTGCAGCCGGTTGTAAAATCCCTTGTTAGGTTATACGCTGAAGATTTGCTACGTTTCCTGTGGTATTAAAATTTGAACCAAATAGGCGGATCCTTTATTTCTCCCTACATGTACTTTATTGGACTTAGATTTGATACTTTGTAGATTGTGCCCGTTCGTTGGTTATATATATGGTACTACTGAAAAATAGTCCATATATAAACCTATATTACTACCATGTTTATCACAGATGAGGTAGATCGTTCAGCAATGCAAACATATTCATACTCCTACAGAGATATCCAATTCTACTCGTACATTCATCCTACAGAGCCAGCATTACCAGAACCCTGACTCTTCCCTGGGTATCTAAAGGGTCCAATAGAATCCCGAACATCCATACGCCGAACCCATAGAATGGTACAAGAAGACCAAACGCCGTATCCAAGACCAAGTTCAAGGTGACCTCCGATGCTATGCTGAACAAGAGGACTTTCCTCCAGGGATGAACTATCGCCGAGTGATCCCACACCCTCCCCTGGAAGTTTAAACCAATCCAAAACGCCTGTCCCGGACATCCCATTAAAACATGCCCGGTGGTGGTCCTCCAGGTGGTGGTTTTGTGTCGGGTTTCGGTGCCACTCCCGCAAAGAGATCCCACTCTGTACTGGGCCTCCCCAAGTCTAGTTGCAGGTATTGCGGTGGGCCTGTTTGTTGTCTCGCTCCATGATATGTTGTATCTTGTGGCTCAAAATCAGCTCTCCGGCTTGGGTCTGGCATCGTCACACCGTATTCCTGCCCTGGTGTCGGCGCCGGTGGAAGGCTGTCAGGGCCGAGGGTTGCAGTGGATCCGTTATAAAAGTTGTTGTATGAGTCCTGACGCACATACGGATTAGCCTGTGGATAACTCAACAATCCAGCAGTATCCGAGTCTTCTGACCCAGTCTTGCCTAATTTGGCAGAGTCTTTTCCTGGTTTCCCAATCTTAATTGGTGATTCCCCAGGTATGTTTGGCGGATAGCTGGTATCGGATGACATGGTTTCGAGTTTTGTTTGGTAGGATATATCCTTCTCACGGTGTCGCACCCCGACAAAGAGCCAACGGAAGCCACGACCACAGGCCTTTACGATATCCCATGGGTTAAGGGCATTCAGTATGGCGCGCGCTGGGCCATGTGCATACTGTGTTGGAGTACTGGAAGAGTAGACGTCGATTGGGCCCTGCTTGAGGTCGTACGGTTTCCAGGGGAAAGCATACAGGTGCATGATTGCAAATATGGCCATTTCCACACACGTTAGCGCGGATGGAATTCCAATTCTCAGATCTGGGCCTGCAATCTTCTCTGATGATTTCAACGGGCCACCATCGACAGTAAGCAAGGAGATGATCCAGCTCTGCCAGAAACAGAAGAAAATGACGAGCTTGATACAGAGGACTTTGAGGAACGGCCGGTGCGGGGCAAGATCATCCTTGAGTTGGACGTAGAACTGAATCACGCAGTACATGGCGATGGTAACAGAAATGGCTTCGAAGCCAGCTACCCATATGTAGGCATAGCGAGGGTCCTTTGAACTTTGGCAGTACTTTCCTTGGGTCTGGGCGAGGACAGCGACGATGGTGAAGAATGGTCGGATAAAGCAATATTGAAAGATGGCGACCCAGACAACCTATACTGAATTAGTCATGCTGGTGAGACGTAGTAGACTATACTTGCGTTGAACCAGGTAAGACCGCTCCGAGGTCGCCGCAAAAAGCCTTTGTTTTCTCCCCCGGTGCACTTTTGCATCCAGTTCACTGGCCACACCCAGTTCTTCGGCTGCACGTTCCGGAAGTATTCCTTTTGCTCATGCAGATTAGGAGCGATGTAGTGGCACATCAAGGTGAAGAAGCTAGCAATAGCGAAAGCTTCGTAGCAGTCGCGGACGAGTTCAAAATATATCGCGTGGCGGTAGTATAGGTAGCTCAGAAAAGAGACGACGGCGTAGATGGGAATCATGACAAGAATGCGAATAATGCTACCAGGATTAGCAAAACGAAGTCGCGTATCCAAACAGAAATACTGACTGCTTTTGTTCATAAGGTTTCAGATAATGCGTCGCATGTCGCAAGATTAGGAAAAAAGCGATGGCGACGGCCAAAGCGCCAAAGGTTGCCGAGAGGATGAGGCCGAAGTGGTGGAAAGTGAGATCTTTCCAAATAGGCGTCTCCTCGACTGCGCTGATATTAGTTTGCTTCCAGCACACAGCACACAGCACACAGCGGGCCTGCGTCCACACTCACTTTGTTCGTGCTCATATTCATCACTTGCACAAGTCGCGGGCCCCGACAGAGAGCGGATTGTCTTCGCGATCCCATTCGCGGGCCACCCAGGGTCTGTCCGTTGAAGCAGTCGTGGAAACATGTTGTGTGTATATGCGCAGTAGGCCAGGCGTCGTCTGCTGGTGTATTGGGGGCATTCGTTCGTTCAAAAGCCGCGTGGGTGGTGGTCGGAGCGTTCGAGAGTGCAGTCGATAGAGCGCGAGCGCGTGCCGTGTCGAGGAATGCGCGGCGGTCGCGACGTGGAGATACCGGTAGCGGTGCTGTGTGCTGTGCCGTCGGGGGCAGATGTCGTTCACGCAGCTCAGGAGGTGAGAGGCACAGGTGGCGGGGAGCAGGCGTCGAGGCACTCGGGGTTTATTAGAGATGAAGATTGGCAGTTGGCGACGACGAACGAGGCTGAGCGTGCCTTTGCAGATCCACAGGGTGACGAAACCGCAGCCGCTAGGCCCCGTTTCAGAGTCAATATCCACCCCGTCAACTATGCAATTGGCCGCACTAGCCTACCAGAGTCTCCCACAAGAATGCGACGCTCAATGCCAATGTGTTCTGGGCTGAAGACTCTGGCGGAGGCTGGTGATACATGCTCCAAAGCGCGTCGCAGCAGCCAAAGCCAAGCGACCTGACGCCTGTCTTGGATGCTTAATTACCTGTAGCGAGATGCAGGGACGCCGTTGACAGGTCGGGGGGCTTGGCCCGGATAATCACTGTTGTCGCCACAGGCAGACTGGACTGGCGCTGTCAAGGCCGTGGGAGATGCAGTTTTCCACTGTCAGCAGCGTTGATTGTCGCAGGCATAATTAGCTGCTTGTCTCTGCTCTACTCGGTACCGAAACGCTCACACTCTCCAAGATTCTTTCCAAGATATTACCCAAGATACCTAAGTGGTCAACCTCGACTTGCGTCGCCACCAGGATTCCGCCCCTCCGCCTCTCTGGCTCACATAGCCTTTTTCGCTTGCACTGCGATTACCACCTGTAGCTCCTCCCAATCCCCGGTTTCTATTCTGCCGATGTGATCATTCATACCGTGGTGCTGCAGTGCTGTCCATGACAGTTATCAAATAACACGCCCTGCCTAGCTACTTTTGTTAACCCCGACTCGCGCAACATCAACTTTAGGCTCTCTAGCATGGAAATATTAGCATGTGATAAAGCAACATCGCACTTGTATTGCCGACGAGTCCTTAAGACAAGCCATGTCTTTCCTCGGGCTTCAGTTTGGCACCGCTTCATATGTGGGTGCCCTCCTCGAGATATCTTTGGGCATTCCACATAAATGACTGAGAATAATCAAGTGCGGCCTTGTAGTACTGAGCGCCCTGAAGCGAGGGGTCAGATAGATAGATCCGACGTGAAGGACTAGAACCCTATGACAACACAGAACAGTCAGCAAGGTGCTTCATGACGGCAAACGATGAGCGCGTGTTGAGATTGTAAATAAGTCAGACATCCAAGGAAGGTTAAACTCTCATGAGGCCAATAGGTTCGAAACTGTGGCTCGAGTGAAAACTGCGAATTGTATGGAAATTTCATCATAGAAGTGTGCAAAAAGAGAGTCAGGCTAGTAAGGCTTACCGAGAGAACTGTGGGAGCGCTGGGGATGCGTCACTAAGAAGCTCCCATGAGCGCCCATCATTGAGGTAACAGTCCGCAAGATGTGGTAGAGACTGATGTGAAGAATGAGAGTTGCACTTGGAGCGGAATTTTTATTAGCCAATGCTCTGACGCTAGTCCCATATAGGAATGGGTGGACTTGAGCCCACCGAAGACGCGTTTTAAGCTAGCGCCATCGGTCCACCACTTCATCGTCCAAAATTGCAATCGACTACTGACACTCAATGGTTCAAGAATTCCGTTAGGAGAGTCCTCGGGTTGCTATGAAGATGTGAGATCTGATCAAACTGAATCTTGTGCTAGGAAGCACTCAGCAAAAGGAACATGTAAGCCTTACCTCCTACTTTAGCTTTGTTAGCCATGGCCTTCCTCCTCTCCTACACATCACATACAGTGCACACTCATACAATCTTATAAATAGCTGCTTGGATGTTATCTAAGCGAGCCCGTTGTTGTTCCCGTTTTCACTGCCCTTTTAAGTTACATGCGCCACCACTGCCACTCCAGCCACTGCCAAGGCGCGCCCTCGACTCCCAGACCATGGTCATTCAAACGGCGCGTTTGCTCTCCTTACACAGTCAGGCACCCTGCTTAGCACAGCTGTACTCCGAAAACCTCGATCCCCGCAACAATCACCTCAATGCTCGGAATATTGTTTCACGGCAAAATCCGCACAGTCCGCAGCTTCCTCAAATCTCGTATTTCTTGTCGGACTTGGGGGGCAAGGATGGCCTAAGGACCCAATCAGAGCCTGAACTATGCAACTCCCTTCTAGTTGCCCAGGTTCAGGTAGACAGCAACTTGCTTCTAAGATTCAGGCATACACCATCAATTTCAACACCGGGGAGTATCCTGTCGTTGTCCGACATAATTATAATTGTTTTTGGCAGCCTTGCTCGCATTCGAAACTTTTACTGGCCAACAGGCTCGGATCCTGCCCAGTCGGTCCTTATTTGATGCTGCGTACAGGTCCAATAGGACAAAACGCTGTCAACGTTAGGAGAGAGAAGTTGGAGGAGCGACCAACGAAGCAGGAGTCCCGGCTTAGTCTGATCAATACAAAGAAGATAGGAAGCGACCTTAACGAGTATGAATAAAACTGACGTCCAGGCTATGTATGCGACTGTGCATTGCACTAGTCTATATACAGCATAGCTTTCAAGTTACATCTCCAACGATGACACTTGATGGCTATTTCAGGAGGACGGTTATGAATGGCTGACTTCTCCGCCTCCTACTGATTACAATATGTCCTGGTCCGTGACAATCAAGGCGGTCATGAACAATGTGCCAAGAATGAACTTTCCGACTTCAGCTACGGAAAGAAGGTTTTAAGCTCCTTACCCTGTCTATTTTAATCTGTAGTCTAACCTTACACTGCTGCAGATCAATTGTATCTTTTTGTGAGTAAACAACGGGCAACCAAAATTTCATTCATTCGTGCCATGAGCAAGATATCTTCTAGCCATAGCGCCTACGTCGATTCCACTGTATTGTCTTCTTTAACTTGCTTCTATTGTATTTCGCGTGATTGCCCCGGCTCTGCCTGCCCTGAAACAGGATGGATGTTCACGGGTACTGGGTGCCTTGTTTTCGGACCACAACCACCAATCCCCACGAACCCTGTCAACATTGAGGCGCATGTCCGCCGTGGGGACAATGGAGGATTGTATATAGGATCGTTTTTTCTTCTCACTATGATTCCCACCAACACATCAACTTTCATACCACATTCACTTGCACTGGCTTGCAATCCCAAAACTCCAAACAAAACATCGATTTTCTAGTACTCATTATTCTAGTACTCATTCCATTTTCATTTTTTTTTCTTCGCAGAATTTCAATATGAAGTCCTCAATCTTCACTCTTGGTCTCTTTGCCCCCGCCGCTGTCTTCGCTTTCTGCAAAAACGATGACTTCGAGTTGAAGGCTCCCAAAATCAGCAACGTCAAAGCCCGCAGCCATCTAAACTCTCTCGGAAAACGTGACACTTATTTGGTCAACATGTACACACACGTCATGATGGCAGCCCCTCCAACAGAAGACTACATGCCATCTCTCCAAGTGCAACGCGACCTTATCAACAAGAACTTTGCACCCTGGGGGTTTCAGTTCGTCGATGCTGGCACAGTATTTTACTTTAACGCAGATTGGGCTGTTAATGCCACAAACCTACAAGCCGAGAAGTCGGCTGCTGTTCGCAAGGGCGACTATGCTGCCCTGAACATATACTTGATTGAGGGCGAAGGAGCTGGCTTCTGCTACTATCCTACCGACCCAGCTAGTGGCCCAGTGGACCAAACGACACTCGACAGAGACGGGTGCTTTGTTGGTATCAAGGACGGCCGATCTCCTACCGGTGGAACTTTGACTCACGAAAGTAAGTTCTTTTTCTCTCTATTCTTAGATATCAACTTCTAACATATCTACCAGTCGGCCACTGGCTCAACCTCCCTCACGTCTTCGAAGGTGGATGCGCTGGCGTTGATCGCTGTGACGACACTGTTCCCCAGGCCGAACCGGGACGTGGCGTGATGGCGATCCAGGGCGATTTTAACTCTTGCCTTGCAACTGCTCGGGAGTCCTGCACACCTGGTGTTAAAGACAACGTCAAGAATTTCATGGACTACACCGACTGCTCGTCCGAATTTACTCCCTGCCAGGGTGGTCGCATGATGGAGGGCTTCAGCTGGCGTGCAGGTCGCGCCCTCGCTGAGGGTGTCAACACCAAATTGCAATAGATTTTGCGCTGAGAATAGGTATGCAAATTACTGCATACATGTGAAGTCCGAAGTTTTGGTTGGTACCTGCATAGCGAAGGATTCCAGAGTCTCCGGCGCAGCAGGCGAGAGTAAGCATTTTGGGTTTCGACATGGGTTAACGATTTGGGGGCTACTTCGTTTCTTTCAACACTCCAGGATTTCCGGAAATGGCGATTCTGGTTTTATTTGATGACCTTGCAGGATCTGGTTTATTTCCTTTTTTCTTTCGATTCTTGGTATATTTTTTTTCATAGACTTTTTGGGCTGGGACTTAGGCTGAGGCGAAGGATAACATTTTATGCGCAACATTCTTCTTACATCGTTGATTATATTTTCGTTGTGCTTGGTTTCAACTCATATTTGTATTGACATCATGTCTACCTATGCTAATCTTATTAACTTCTCTCCCTTTTTTTTTGACTGTTAGCGTCTGAGTATTCCCATCTCTATGTGAACTATTAGCAACCTGAGCACTACAAGTCATTGTCTCCCGCCAAACTCCATTGGGCCCAAAATTATTAATTCGGATATCGTCACAAATAGTTCCTGTGCATCGGTCGAAAATTTTGATATGTCATCAGAATTTTCAATTGATCCTTCTATCTCTACATAGAGCTAGCGGGGGCGGTACAGATTTCTCCTGAGGGAGGCTTACAATGCAACAACAATCTTGCCAAAGCTAATTCCCTCCTTCAGCTTGTTAACACCTTCCTGGATCTTACCCAAGCCCCCTTCAATGACTGTAGGATCCGGCTTTGCCACAAAAGTGCCCTTCTCCAATGCCTCCGGCACAAACTTCGCCCACACGGCCTCACCCACATATCGATCATCCAGCGCTACCGTCGGCGCTATCACAGAAGTCCCCTCGATACCCTCGGGTATCCCCTGGGCATTGGGCATCACGGATCCATATCTCCCTCCCAACTTTTCGTACACAGGCGTCCAGGCCGCAACCGCGTCGGGTGTCCCGATGCAATCGCACACACCAACGAACTCGGTTCCTTCGAGCGCGGCAATAATGTCTTGGGCTACAGTTGAGCTACTGTAGTCGAATACTTCGCTTGCCCCAAGATTCGTCACGTTCTGTAAGTTATGCTTTGATGCTACCGAGACTACCTTCACGCCTGCGCCAACCGCGAGTTGAATTGCGCTTGCACCCACAGAACTGGATCCACCCCAGACAAGCACTGATTTTTTAGTTTGTACCGGAGGTGTAGAAGATGGGAGGGGGAGGGCTAAGGCTTCTTTCTTAAACAGACAGGCAGCCGAAGTAGAGATGGAGATGGGCAGTACCGCGGCGGACGTGTAAGAGAGAGAAGAAGGTATCTTAGCTACGGCGAGTGCGTTGCAGCGGGTGTAGAGTTGGAAGCCGCCGTCCTGGGGGTCCTGTGTCATGAGGGAGAATGCATGGCTTAAAGCATATTAGTGAATCATGGGGCTAAATTGGGCGATGGCGTTTACCCTATAACTCGGTCTCCCTTCTTGAACTCTGTGACGCCTTGCCCAACCTCGTGGATCTCACCTGCCACATCTGTACCAAGGACATTTGGATATTTCTCCAAGAACATGCCTGTTAACAATGAGCTGATTAGCATTTCATTATTGGAACGCATCATTATCCTGTTCGAATATTTAGGGAAATTTACCAAAATCCTGGATCATCCCTGTTGTTTTGTTAGTGGCTATTGCTGTGGCTGTGGCCTTTTGAGCTTAATGGAAGGGTTAGGGGGGACCCACAGTCTACAGGATTGATGGCAACAGCATGGTTTTTTATAACAACCTGGTTTGGTCCAGCGGTTGGCATAACCGCATCGAGGACTTGGAATGGGTTTGCCTTTGCCTCGGTGATGAAAGCTGCTTTATTGCTCATTGTGTTGAGTTGTAGTATTGATTCAATTGAAAATGAATGTCTGAATTTGACTTGGGATTTTGCTACCTAAAGCTAGTGACAGGCTCACATTTATATAGCCATACATGTAATGGAGATAACGCGGACTTGTTCGGTGTTAACCATGAATGTTGCAGCCTAGAGAAGGATGCGCCTGGATAGACAGTACAATAGCATCTAAGTCCGTTAGGAAGTGTGGCTGTGGTGAGGGCTGTATGCATATTAGTCATACGTTACCTAAGAACCAAAAATGTACTAGTCGGTGAAGATAAGAATCATGATCGTGAATGAATTAGGAAAAGCGACTAGGCCAATTGAAAGGGGGGTATTCGTACAGTAGTCTCTACAAGATGCTATATGCGCGATGTCCATTTTCGGATATCTATCGATCGGCCAACATATTCTTTACCGATCTCCAGTAATCTTTTTGAACGTCCTTTTCAATCTCTTCCCGAGTTAGCCACTTGAAGTCCTCCAAACCAAGCTTGTTCTCTTTTAGATCGGCCTGTCCGGCCATGATGCGAGCCTTCATGAAGAAAGTTTTGGAGCCGAGCTCATTGGGGTTTGGTGCTGCTTCTAGGAGCTTTTGTGGAAAGTCGTATTGGTAGTGGCCGATGGGAACCCGGCCTACCACCCATGTGTTCATGTTGATGCCACCGGACTGGACAATGATCCGTTCGGCCGCCTATATAGCGTTAGCCGAGTTGATGTGAAATTAGTAAAAAAGAACCCAACATACAGTGTGCAGACTCTCCTTCGTCATCTTGTCCTGTGGAAACATCCATTTTCCGGTCTTGTCCTTCACCAACAAGTATAATGTTCTCTGTAACTGGCGATTGAGGCTCTTGAGGTCGCCCTTCATGTCCGCCTCTGTGACTCTCGGCATTGGGCGCTCAAAGGTCTCATGCTGAACAACCTTTCCTCCAACTGTCGTGGGCATAACGGCGTTATCTGCTTTCGCACTGTTTTCTTTTGATTCACTCCCTCCCTCAGCTTCGGCTTCCTTCCCAGTCTGCTCAGCATCTTCCAACAACCTCTCTACCTGCCATTGTACCTCCGACTCGGGGGCCCCCATAAGAGCTTCGTCATTCCACGCCTCATCTCCATAGCCTTTGTACCGTCCAATATCTCGAGCGGGCGTTAATCGTTGTCTAAGCTTCCTCTTCCATTCTATATCTGCAGGTGTATTCTTTTTGATATAGAAGTATCTTGTAAAGGGAAGCGCAAGACGCTCATTGAGACGGCGTTGGTAGAGGAAAAATGCGGATTCGAAGGGGTGCAAGTCGCGGGTTATTAGAGGTGGCCGAGAGAGCACAACACCCGCATTGACGGCATATGATGTTTGAGGCGAGGGAGTCACTACCGGGTAAGTGTGGTGGAGGGTCTGGTCGTCTGCTTGAACGACTGCAGCAGTAGCAGCGGTGGAGTAGGTGTTGCGGGAGATAGTGTCTCGACACGGGCGACATATGTATTGGCCTTCCCTCGTAAGTACTCCGTCTTAGGAAATTTGACAATTGAAAAGCTTACCCGCTCTCGAGGCCAATCGAACTGTAGCCTGTTGCCCTGTATTCATATTGTCACTCTGCCCGCGGTGTCGTCTGCGTCAATGTGCCCTGCACTTCGCGAAAACTTTCGGGAATCGTCCGGCGGGAGTGGATAGGGACTAGCGTGCCAAGAGGACATACACCAGATATAAATTCTCGTCTCCAACCTCTTCCTTCACAAAACCAAGGCCCTTCCTTATCCCCAACCTCCCTAAATACTCGATGCGATGGTTGGTCATTATAGAGGCCGAGAGGAAATCATGAGCAGTCTTTTTCGCTAGCGGTACCTTCATTTTTCCAAGGTGTACGGCTAGATAGATTTTGCCCACATGCACGTACTTGAGCACGCTGTCCAAGTCCATTCAAAGCTAGCGTTGTTGGCGATGGGTATTTTAGCAGCATGCAATACTTCTTGCCTTTGATGTAGACTCGAGAATGGGCACGCACTGGTACCCTTCTGAGGAGATGTAAATCTGCGGGGCCCTTTCAATGTAGCCGGTACCGTGCGTGCCATTTGGTTTATCAGAAAACAAAAGGAAGAGATAGCTGAAAGGCCCGATGGGGTGCAGAATAGTGCTTAGCTATCTTGAGCAGACCTTCTGTTTGGTATGGAGATTTTTCTCACTGGCCACGCCAGACCTGTTCACTAGATTATCCTTTTAAAGATGCAATACGCAGTGTAATATTAGCAAAGAGCAGATCAGCTGCACTGCTTTTAGTAACTAAACAACCGCCAAGTGCTGCCGCCTATAGATGTTATCATCTAACCTGAGGGATCTAACCTGCGGGCTGCATCTTGATACTGCTGCTGGTCGGTGTTGACTTTCGCCGACGCCAAGCCAGACGCGTTCGAACCTTCGACAAATTTACAGAAGCTGCAAGGCGGCACCGCAACCCATATACCCCACTCCGCCAACATGTCTCTCACAATACCAAACGCACCCAATGCCGGCCTCTTCAAGCAAGGATATCAGAAGTACACAATATCTCGCTATATAATCTCTCCATGTAACTAACCATTCACCACAGCTACGACTCTGAAGATGGTGCTGTGCTTCGCAACATTGACGCCTGCCGCACAATTGCCCAGACCGTCCAGACCTCCCTTGGGCCCTATGGACGTAACAAAATCGTCATAAATCACCTTCAGAAAATGATCCTGACTTCCGACGCTGCAACAATATTGCGAGAGCTGGAGGTTGTGCACCCGGCGGCGAAGTTGCTCGTCATGGCTAGCCAACAGCAAGAAGCGGAAATGGGGGATGCGACGAACATGGTCATTGTTTTGGCAGGAGAGCTGTTGAAGAAAGCTGAGCAGTTGCTGAGAATGGGACTCAAGACCAGCGACATTGTGCTAGGATATGAGAAAGCACAGAACGCGGTTTTGAAGTTTCTCGAGGGTTTGTGGGAATCATCTTCAATCTTAGCCATAGCGTTGCTAATTCGCATCTCTAGAGTTGGTTGTTGACAAGGTTGAGGATATAAGATCACAAGAGGAGCTCAGCAAAGCGATCCGTACCGTTGTAGCTGCGAAACAGTCTGGCAACGAAGACTTCCTTGCCGACCTGGTTGCCGAAGCCGTGCTCGCGGTCCTCCCCAAGAACCCTGAAAATTTCAACGTAGACAACGTCCGCGTGGTTAAGATCATGGGTGGTAGCCTAGAGCAAAGCAAGGTCGTGAAGGGTATGGTCTTCGCACGAGAACCCGAGGGTACAATCAAAAAAGCACAAAAGGCAAAGGTCGGTGTGTTCTCATGTCCAGTGGATATCAGTCAGACGGAGACGAAAGGAACCGTTCTCTTGCATAACGCAAAGGAGATGATGGACTTCACAAAGGGCGAGGAACACCAAATTGAGAATATCATCAAGGAACTTCACGACTCTGGCCTCCGCGTCATTATCGCCGGATCAACGCTCGGAGAACTGGCACTGCACTATCTTAATCGTTATAACATACTCGTCATTAAGGTCCTCTCCAAATTCGAACTCCGCCGGTTATGCCGCGTTGTGGGCGCCACACCTCTCGCTCGGCTCGGTGCGCCTATGCCTGATGAGATGGGTAGCATCGACGTTGTGGAGACGCTTGAGATCGGTGGTGACCGTGTAACTGTCTTCAGACAAGAGAACGACCAGACACGGACTGCAACTCTTGTCCTTCGAGGTGCCACACAGAACCACCTCGATGACGTGGAACGTGCTATTGACGACGGTGTCAATGTTGTCAAGGCCATCACCCGTGACCCCCGACTCGTCCCTGGAGCCGGGGCCACGGAAATGCAGCTCATCGAACGGCTTACGACCCTCGCTGACAAGACCCCTGGACTTTCACAATACTCCATTCGAAAATACGGCGAGGCATTTGAGGTCATCCCTCGCACACTTGCTGAGAGTGCTGGTCTGGATGCCACCGAGGTGCTGAGTAAATTGTACACAGCCCACGCCGCACAAAAAGGCCGTAGCGACGACGAGTGGACGGTGGGTGTAGACATCGAGAACGAGGATGGCACCGGTACTCTGGATGCGAAGGATGAGGGTATCCTGGATCTTTGGGTTTCGAAGAGCTGGGCGATCAAGCTAGCAACTGAGGTCGCGAGGACAGTGCTGAGCGTAGATCAGATTATTGTCGCGAGGCAAGCTGGTGGACCGAAGATGCCTGGAAAGGCGCAGCAGGGGAACTGGGACAATGATGATTAGACAAGGTCATTGTTCGTGGGACAGCTGTGTATGATGATGAACTGAATACCAAAGAAAGATTCATATGAACAAGCTCAAATGCTCTAGTTTTATATTCTTGGTTCGTAAGTTTGCCTTACTGATAGATCGTGTCTCGGAAAACCATTACTCGCCAGCATTACAACAGAACATTCCCCGAATGAGGTCAAAATGATTCAACAAGGTTAGGGACACTTATTGAATTTTGAAGAGAGTAATACAATAATAGCTCCTATCTGGGATGTCTTCATCGCACAACATCACACGTTTGAGGCCAACAGCCATCGTCTTTGATAATTATGTTCATGTTTGCACTCTTCCTTAACCAAATGGGTTTTGCTATACAGACCAACTCAATGAGATATCCCGTCTGCCATGACTCCGGACTTGCACCGTCACCGGTATAATGGGTGATTGTTGTAATGTACAAGGGTGCTCCTTCTGGGTATCAATCTGCTGGGCCCTTTACCCAAATACCTAATACTTTTGGATGGATAGCCCACGAATGCAACGCAGTGCACCATCCACAAATAAAATCCACCCTAAACTCGTATCCAAAGAAATGCCATCGCAGGCGGTGTTCGGTTTCCCAGTCTTTCAACCAAGCTTCTCGAGTAACTTTCTCTTCCTTCGTTCCATCAACTCCTCGTTGACTTCCTCCAGCGTTGGAATGTTCCACCGCTGACCATCGCCTGCGTCGCCGGGAAGCTCCACCCACTCCTTTTCCTTTTTCCCCTTTGTCTCGCCAATCTCATCGCCTAGCACGAGGAAATCGTCCCAAGCCTCCTTCTCTTTTGCACGCTCGTACGCCAACAGCGTGCCATCCTCCTCATCGAGATTATACCCATAGTATCCCGCATCCACCCGCTGCCGTAATTCGCTTCTCTTCTCGGCGCCCTTGTTCTTCTCATCCTCTGGCCGTATTTGCCGCTCAAACAGCTCTTTCACACCCGGTAGTTCGCGCGCGCGCCCAAAGTACTTATACCCCTTCCCACCACCGGGCACCTCTCTCCCCTCCTCATCTAGCACTCGTCCACCCCTCATATAATTTGGACCCCCAAGACCTCTAATCTGGTGTTCCCACATGTGCTTCTCGCGCATCAACTTGTTGATTTCATCGTTGAGGTCTCTGATCTGAAAATCCGACAATGCGAGGTCCTGGATCTTTGTGACTTTGCGCGAGATCTCTTTCAAGACTTGCCCGCGCCATTTCTCGCACGTCGGGATCGATGTTATTGAGGTAATGAGTTTGGGACGACGGGTTCGAGAGATATCGAGGATGCCTTGTTCGGCAGCTTGCGCGGCGCGGAACCGAAACAGCATCGAATGCGCCTTCTCGCTATTGCGCGCCATGATTGCGGCTGTGCTTCAGATGCTTTCGCAGATTGCGATGGAGTTTGTCTGGTGGATGCTTGTAGAAGAAAGGTCGGGCCGGAGCTAGGTCGCGAGGGCAGTTGACCAGGGATGCGCAGGTATTAAGCTAAAAGGGAGGTCGGCTCAGTAAACAGATAATGTTAAAAGAGTCGCTGCCCGCAGTCGCAGAAGGAAACAGAGATGGCGGCGGTGGGGGTGTCGAGGGGCGCACAGGGGGGAAAATGGCGTTGGAAGAACGACGAAGCTGCGACGACGCGTTGGGTGAGAGCGAAAGTTTGGTGTTGAGGGAAACTAGGGCGGAGGCGGTAAAGCGGGGCAGAACAGCCTTGGCGATCCTGTTTCACTTTGGCTAACCATTTTCAGATATACGCCTTAGCGCTCATATCCGCATTTAGCAGACAAGTTCATGCATTTCTTCCCTTTGTATTATGGCCCTGTTGATTGGTTTTGTTGAAACTCTCCACTCAATACCGAGTTACCAGCAAGAAGCCGGGAGGATCACTTTATTTGTATTTCAAGTAAGGGGGAGGAGGGGCTGTTTGCAAGAACTTCAGGTTGCCTTGCGTGACCTTGCAAGGATAATGTAACTTGAAAATCGACAATGTCGTGAGCATGGCGTGGCAGTTTGATTGCCTCATGTGTCACAACAAAATTAGGGGCACACAGCAGTCGCAATTTATGTTTCTTTCCATTCATGCCGCTCCCCATGAGCCGGCCACTACTCACCAGCATACAGCCAAAAAGACATTACTATACTGGCCCGTTCCCCAAACGATACTTAAAACAAAATACTAGAAAAGAGAGACAGAAAGGAAATCCGCAAGGTGTTTAGTATGTGGTTCAAAGTTGGTTAGGAAAAAGTTTGTTGAGAGGAGTACAGGAAAGAAAGACAAGGAGAGTCGTTATGTGCAGGGCAGCGGCGTCGTCTCAGTGTTCCAGCTCCAGCCCCAGTCGAGTTTGCTCGCCCAATCTTCTATCATCGAACGCCAGGCCCAAAGATCCTCGAAACTACCCTTCAGGGGCCATTCAAATTGAGGCCTTTTCAATCGAACCCAGATCAAAATACAACGTCCAAATACCAAGAGGTTGACAGTGAGAGACATAAGAGAAGAAGGACGCTTCAAATGATACGAAGTCACAACTAAGAAAATCAAAACTGTCAGTCAGATGACGATGAGGGCATGGCGCTGCGAACAAACATGCAAAGGTGAAATGATACGTTAGGAAAGAATAAGGTGAAAAAGGCTAATGACCACCGGCTTGGCTATTGCGACCACTGGCGCGAGAGTGAGACCGCGAGCTCATGGAAGCAGGAACTGAGGGCCCAGAGTTGGAGTGGTGGCTCTTTTGTCGGTCCTTGACAGAATGCATATGGAGATGGGCGACATCGTGCTTGCCTGTGTCATGATATCAGTAACGGGGAACAGAAAAGAGGCAAGTATTCATGTGAGAAAGACTTACCATCACAACACGCGCGCACATTCTCCATCTCTAGGCGGAACTCATCACGGTGACTGGCTTCCACGATCCTACGGGTAAGATCATCATTTGACTGGGGTTGAACCTCGGCCTTCTCCGATAGTGTGTCCGTGGTACTAAATGGCTGGCTTCGCCTGGTAGAGAAGGAGCCTCGGAGCCCCGACGATGGTCTAATGAAATTGCTGAGCCTTGACATTGAACCCTGTCTCAATTCCGTTGACGAGGCCTGGTGTTGTGTGACAGTGGAATGCCGGAGCGTAGGAATTTGCGCATGATGAGGGGAGGACCTCCCACTCATGTACGATCCCACTCTGGACCGAGCAGTTTGTCGCGATGTACTTCGGAAGCCTCCTCCGTTGAACTCGTCCTGAATCTCATCTACTTCGTCTTCCTCTTGTTGATGTCCTTCTGGACGAAGGAGATACGAGAGCGCGTTGAACCAGGTTTCATGACGCTGGCTGGTAGGTGCTGTGAACTTGATTGTCCGCCCGGGAGTGACGATCACTAGACTCTTGTGGTGCAGTCCAGGAGGGAAGGTGTTGTCATCTGTCACCTCCTGAACAGTTTCGATTGACACACTTTTCGCTTTCAGTTGAGCCCTACCAGCCGTTGCAGGATCTTGTTCACTCCAATACAGCGTTCTGGTATATGGATGGATCCAGAAAAACCGTCGATGGCGATTCTCCGACATGCCCTCACGTCCAGCCTTCCGCGTGTATTTCCACAGAAACTCACCAATCATAGTTTGGGTGATTGCTTGTATCATGCGTGGATCTGTGGTGTTGGGGTCAAAGCTATTCTGGCCAAACGGCATTACCTCGTTGAAACGATGATCAATCTCAGACCCGAACGACGATACTGAAGATCGACGTGTGACAGGGGAAGAGGCTCCACTTCGAGCACTCTCGCCGCGTTGTGATGAATAACGCGCGCGAGGCGTTGTGCCCCCTGTCTTGGGGCTCGAAACACCCATGTTTGTCTTGATTGTTGGTGTCTGTGGACGTTTCTTGTACGCAGATGCTGGTATGGCAGGTGGGCCCATCGCGCCGGGGGTCGTCGGTGAGAGTCCAGGGAGTGGCGGTGTTTTGAGTGCAGCAGCAGCAATGACCTGCTTGTGGTCGGGAGGGAGAGGTGGTGGAGATCCTCCACGAGAACGCACACTTGAAGAACTACCAGGGCGCCTAGGTACACGCATGGCGTCGTTTGACATCCTCCGGGGCGATGCTGGCGGGGACACACGTCTGTCAATACCTGCAGTAGCAGGAGTGCCAGAGCTTCTTTGACTCCTAGCCGCTAGCAGTTTGTCGATTTGATCCGCGGACACCATAGTTTGTGTACCTTCATCTGTCATGGGGCTTCGTGATTGTTTGACTGGAGATGGAGATTGGCTGTTCAAAGTGCGATCAGTCTGCAGGCCATTGGCGGAGATGGGCCCAAGAGGCATACGTCCATCCCCATTGACAATGGACGATTCCTGTGAGCCAGATTTGTTCCATGGAGCAGCGCCAAAATACCCAACCACACCGGCCTCTGTCTTCTGGTCGTCGGTCTGGGCGAAGGCTCCTGAAGTAGATAACATGACAGGAACAGAGCGCTGCGCAGTAACCGGTCTGGAAGGTGTTTGGGGTTCTGTTTCCTGAGACCAAATCGGCGAGAAGTTCAAAGTAATTGCAGGGATGCGGTTAGCAGTGGAGGGTCTGCTAGGACTCGGTAGGAATGCTGGCAGAGTGGGAGATTCGGGCTGAGTGTCTTGTAGGACTTTGACGTTGGACAAACGGTGCTCAGGTCGCGGAGCTACAAGAGGCTCAATTGGCTGCGTGTTATGCACGGTGATGGCAGATATATGAGATAGTTTATGTCTCGGTGGTTCAACGGGTTCAGTAGTTTGCGAAGAAAGCATGGCAATTCGCGAAAGAGTTGGCTGGGGCACCACGATGGGCTCAGTAGTCTGGCAAGAGAGCAAGGAGAACTGCGAGGGCGCCGGTCGAGGTGACTCTACAGGTTGAGTGGATTGGGACGAAAACACGGACATTTGCAAAACTGCTGGCTTTGGCAACTCTACTGGTTCAGTTGTCTGAGAAAGCAGACTAGAGAACTGTAACGGCGCCAACTTTGGTAACTCTACCGGTTCGGTTGCTTGAGAAAACACACTGGAGAACTGTAGCGGCGCTACATTTTGAGAGACCGTGGGTTCTGTTTCCTGATGTGAAAGGGACGACACTAGCAACGGGGTCGCCCTCGACAGTTGTGCATCTGAAGTGGCCCTTGATGGTTCCACTGGCTCCGTCCCTTGTGTCGATATTGATGACATAACTAACGGCACACAAGAAATATCTCTGGACATGTGTGGCTCCTGAGGTTCGGTCGTTTGATGCACAATGGACGACATGTTGAAAGATGGTGGAATCACAAGCTGGACAATAGGCACAACTGGGTCCCTGGGAACTGTTGATTGGTGCGCGATGGTGGATAAATTGAGAGATGGAGGGATAGTCTTCTCAACAACTTGATCCCTAGGTACAGTTGCTTGGTGTGCAATGGCAGACAGATTAAGTGAAGGAGGGGTAATCTGCTCGACAACTGGATCCCTAGGCACAGTTGCTTGGTGCGCGATGATAGACACGTTAAGGGATGGAGGGACAATCTTCTCAACCACTGCATCCCTCGGCTCCGTTGTTTGATGTGTAATTGACGAGACGTTCAGAGATGGCAACACTACCTTCTCGATGAGCGGCTCCCTGGGCGAGGTTGTCTGATGCACAATAGATGACATATCCATCTTCTCGATGACTGGCGCAACTGGTTCTGTACCCTGTGTTGACACGGCGGATATGTGAAGCACTGTTGGTGCCGGTGATTGAGGAGTTGTTCCCTGTGAGAACAAGGACGATACACTCAGAGCTGGCACGATAGGAGAGGCTGGCTTCGTATCTTGTGATGAGATCGATGACATATCCAGGAGAGTTGAAGCAGCAGGCGACCATGGCTCCGTCATCATACCCGAACTAACCATTACTGGTTTGAGAAGACCAAATGATTGGAGAGGGGATCTGCTAGTAGAGGGTTTCATGACCCCTTCGGGCGACGAATCTGGAGACAAGAGACTTGATCGACTTGGTGTACCATCCGCAGTACTGCCATCTTCGCTTTCGCTAAAGGACCCTAGCTCCGCGAAGAGACTCTTCCCTTGAGCAGGTGTACTGTTGTTACTGTTGCTAGCAAAGCTGGCAGGAGAATCCTTCGCAGCTGGGGGAGTGTTTTCGAACATGTCCTCATTGAGTCGAGGAGTTGATCGGCGATAGCCTCCTTGTCGAAGCTTAAGCCTGTAACGCGGATGTTGGGCCTGGATAGGCGTCTTGACATCCATACCATCGCTATCATCACCTGATGTCGAGGCGGTGCTTTCGTAAGCATTGCGATAGTCAAAGGCAAGAGAGGAAGGCTTTTGTCGGACAGTGCTGATGACGGGACCACCTTCGGTTTCGGTTAGATCAGAAGCGCTGTCACCATCTAAGGTTTCCACTCCGGTCTGGAAGGCGTCGGTTTCGGTCTGGTTGCCTTCACGCTCATTGGCTGTCTCGAAGGCGTCAGATGTGTCATTGTCATAGGCGGTCTCGAAGCCTTCGTTGGCGCTTGTTTCGGCAGCAGAACTAAACCCACTAGGAAACGCTCCAGGAACCGCCTCAGCTTGCCTGGGCCGTCTACTTGGCGTGTTTTGTAGCGCATCTTGCTCTTCCCAATCGTCATCATCCATCGTGATCTCCTGGCCAGGAGTTCTCAGGGCGCCGAGGCGATCTGGTCTTGCGGGCTTCTTGAAAACATCCTTGTCGTTCTTCTTTCCCTTCTTTGCACTGCCGAGTCCATTGGCGGACCGGTTTGATTCAAGCTCGTCGCGGGCGTCTTGCAGCATTCTCTTAAGTTCAATCTTCTCAGTCTTTTCACGGTGAATGTTGTTCTTGAGCTGCTGGATCATTCGGTGGGCATGATGGAGCGAATGCTTGAGAGTTTCGGATTCGAGTTGGCCGTGCCGAGGGGTGGCCTTGCTGGGAGAGGGAGGAGGAGAGTGTTCCGGAGTCATGGTGTCACCCTCTTCGCCGCCATCATCTGGAGAGGTATCGTCGGCAAAGCCCTGCTCCTCAGCGCGCATACGATAAGCAACAGCTCTAGCAAGCTCTTGGTTCTGAGATGCCAGATCGTCTATCTTGCGTTGCAGAGCCCCTCTTTCCGTCTCTACCATGCTGACATTGCGACGCAGACCGGACAATTCCGTCTCATGATGTTTTTTCGAAGAGCTGTGGTCCTCGTTGAGCTTGGCATGAAGTTGCTTCAACTCTTCGAATTCTCGCTCCAGGGTGGACTTTTCGGTCTTGGCGAGATTGAGATTGTGGTTCAAACGGTGTTCCTTGTCTGCGGCCGCTTTAGTCATGGCTTCGAATTCGCGAACTTGGGTTTCCAGGTTCCAGTTGACATCCTTCAGCCGGGATTCGCTCTCGTCTATGGTGCGGATACGCTGGGAGAGGCCTTCCACCTCAATCTCCAGCTGCGACCTGTCCAAATTGGCGGCTTTAAGGGCCTCATCCTTCTCGAGAAGAACGCTCTGCAGGTCCTTGAGTTGTGAGAGCAAGGATGTGGAGATCTCGGTAGCTAGAGCAATGTCGTTTATCCGACTGGGTTGCTGATTCCGCTGCTTCCGCGATGGAACGCTGACCTTGGAGGGCGAGTGAAGAGCTTCACTGGAATACACTGAAGCACCAGCTGTAGTATCTACCTCGCCGCTTGGCACCCTGGACTTGGGGAGAAAGGCCCGTGCCGTTTCTCTACCGACTTCATTGAACTCCTTTTCGAGCTCGGCCAGCCTCTGGCGCAGCTCTGGTCCAATGTCACTGTCTTCCTGCTGTGTCTCAACTTCTTTGAGCTTCTCCTCCAATTCCTTTCTTTGCTGCACGAGCGCGTTGCCCAAATGCGAGGTCTCCTGCAGCCTACGCGTCGTTTCCGACAGGTGTGCTTGCAACGCCCGCTTGGCTTGTGCCGGAGACCCGTTGAGATACATGGAGAATTGCGAATGGTCAAAGGCCGAATATCGCTGCCTGTGGGCATCGTGGGGACTGGTAAGAAAGGGATCGGAGCCGTTGTGGTCATCCAGGGCGTGGGCGCCTGGCAGGGGGTTTGCGGTCGCCATCTGTAGTTGCACAGGCTCGGCCGTTCAGTATCCCATTGCCTGGCCCTCTCTGTTCTCTTCGATTCGACGGTGGTGGATGGACGGACAGGGGCCGAGGTCGGTGGGCAGACCAGCTCGCGAGGCGTGCAAGCCGTCTCACGCTGGCAGATGACGGCGGGATCTAAGGAGAAAGGGTGGCACGCCGGGGGAATATTAGTGACAGAGGCGATTTGTCTGTTTCACCCGGGACGGACGCTGGAATGCGCGCGACTGAGTCCGGGAGCAGACGCGCAGGCCAGGAGAAGAGGCACCACCCGCGGAGCCGGTGGCGAGCAGCAGGCGTTGGACGTTAGACAAGGGCAGTCGGATTAATGCGCATCGTCGAGACAGCGCTTAACAGAGGCAAGGAGAAGACGCCGGATGGGCAGAGGCAGGAGGCAGCGGCAGCGGTAACAGAGAGGGAGGGAGAGTTGTTTTGCATGAAGTGGAGCGGCCGTGCGCAGATTTGCAACCAGGGTTCTCGCGCCCAGCAAACATCAACAAAAGTGACAACGAGCGAACAATTGGCTCAGCAGCATCCGAACACCGCTGGCGACGGCGAAACGCAGACGGCTGCCGGACGCACCAAACACGCCATGTCGGCCTCTGCGCGATGCACGCGTTCCTGGGCGGCCATTGGGCAGAGATGCGGTGCGGTGCGGAGCGGTGCAGTAACAACAACCAAAACACGAAATTAACATGGACACCGGAAAGGGGCCAGCGGCTGCTTGGAGCCTGCGGGGTCTCCATACACGGTTCTACAAGTATGTGCACAACCATGTCCCTCCTGTGTCTCCTCCTGCGGTCTGGTTCCTTGTCTGCGCCGACCGCCAGCCGGGTGTGGGCGAAGGGCCTGGTACAAGAACACTCATGGAGCAGGGGCTGCCACGGGTGCCCTCTGGAGCAATTGCACGGGATGATGTTGCGTCCTCCACTGTGGACGCCGTGTGTGGGCGTGCATGGCGTGGGGTGGCACATTGATCAATGCATGTCAGCGCCCTATTATGGGCACGTGATCTCACACTGTCAGCCACACCTGTGGCGAGCACCTTCGATTCGGTGTCGGGACGATTAGCCTTCGCTACGCTTCCTCAACGTCACCACAAAACCACCCCTGCACCGCACCGCACCGCACCGCGAACACATCACCCACACTTGCCATGGACGGCCCGGTTGTGACCTTCAAGAAGCGTGCCCCCAAGGGTGTCGTGCGCAAAGCTGCCCCGCCGCCGCCTCCCTCAGACTCGGGCTCGTCCTCGGGTTCGGACACAGAAAGCGACGACGGGCGTGTAGTCAAGAGGCGCAAGACCCATGGCAATGCATTAAAGGCATCCACGGCAGACCAAAAGGCGAAGACGTCCTACGAAGGCACCACAAAGTACGAAGCCGACCGAACGGCGAAGATAGAGGCTAGTACCGACGCCACGAAACAGACCAACTGGTACGACGAGAATGCGGAGGACGCCTTGAGCTCCAAGAACCTCCTCGGCAAGACGCGAGCGAAACCGTTGATCGAGAAAAACCCCGACGCCCCGAACCGCCAAGTGGGCCCCATGAAGGCTTCAACGAATATTCGGACAATCACCGTCACCGACTACACGCCGGATGTATGCAAGGACTACAAGCAAACGGGCTACTGCGGATTTGGGGATGGATGCAAATTCCTGCATGCGCGTGAAGACTACGCGGCTGGATGGAAGTTAGATCGGGATTGGGAGCTGTCAACCAAAGGAAAGAAACAGGCAGGAACCGTGGTTGCGTCCGCGAATCGGGACGCCAAAGACAAGGACGACGACGGGGTTGATTTGGCGATTTTGGAGAAGATTCCTTTTGCGTGCATCATCTGCAAGCAGTCATACAAGAACCCCATCACGACGAAATGCGGACACTATTTTTGCGAGTCCTGCGCTCTGAAGCGCTACCGCAAAGACCCGACGTGCGCGGCCTGTGAGGCAAAGACTGGTGGCGTGTTCAATGGCGCAAAAAACCTGCAAAAGCTGTTGGAGAAGAAGCAGAAGTACGAGGACAAGAAGAAGGCAGAGGAGGAGGCCAAGGCAGCCGAGGAAGCCAAAGATGATTGAGGCTGGCGCGCAGGAGGCAAAATCCATTGGGTGTAGGTCCCATGAATGCTCTCCGAGTAACTGACCGGTGTAAGCAGTGGTCTGCCTTCCGTGCCCGTATGCCCTTGAGGTCCGGCTACAGATCAAAATGGCCGATAAAAACGAATCAGCTAATGCAGGCGGACCTACCGTAGATGCATATTCGCACCGGCTACGGTATGAATGCATTTAATGTGCATGTCCTGTGTGAGTATTGTTGGCCATTTTTAGCAACATCGCTGCGTCTCCTGTAAGCAGCGCTAGAGGCGAGCTGTATATGTTGGGTCGTGATGTGAACGCTAGTATAGGCCTTATTTAGCGAGTGCAATGTACTGTACGGTACTTTACTGTAGCCTAAGCGATTGTAGCCGTGTATTTACCAAAAGCGCGTTTGAAAGTGATGGCATGAAGTGTGATGTTGATTTGACCACCCTGGCAAAGGATATAGCCGCATGTGCGTCATGTTGTACGCTTGCCCATCTCTTTTTCAGACCAGGGTCAATCCCAACTTTCTTACTTTACTCACCGTTCACGCTCCAACCCGACATCTCAATACTCGCCCTGAGGGTTATCGAATTTGTATTTTGACCATTCTGATTGAACACATGCTCGTTTTCGACCCCTCCTACATTCTCGTCCTTGCACTCGCTTATAAACTCTCCGTCTCAACCAATATACAGTCCCTACCATGGACGCTGCAATGCCATCTGTATCCATAGAATACGAGCAGCCTGATAACAGGCACACACGGCGGAGAAACAAAAAAGAGTCAAAGTGCCCCGAAGGAGCTAATTATGGGGCAAGTTCCCGTGCGATAGTTGGCATCTGGCTCTGTGTATCTTGGTCATAGAATCACATTCCTTCGCCAATCGTTCTTTTATCACACCCATAGTGCCCAACTCCGAGCCCTATATGAAGCCCACGTAGCACGGCGGCGCGTGAGCGAATCTCCTTGTCTGATAATGCACACGCAACGCGCTTGGCAGGGACACATGGCACAAACCAGGACCTGGATAGATGAGCTGCAATCAACGGTGCTGCACGGGATGCATTCGCATGATGGCGCGATAGGGCGGGCGCAGATCGGTGCAGCGGGGCGCCAACTGCAAGCGTCCGGATAGCCGCTTCTGGTGCGACCCGCTACGGGAGTCTGTAGTGCGCCTTGGGGGCTCTTCGAGAGGATGGCTAGCATGTGAAGCAGCAGTGTTTAGCCGCTGATGGGAGGGGAGGGGGGGGTGTAAGGAC
>JAAZQE010000044.1:0-72845 GCA_013620735.1 Clavariopsis aquatica | reverse complement strand
CTCTCGTCTGCCGGTAACTCCAGGCGGGCCCATGGACAACCTCACCCGCGTTTCCTGCCCGCCGATGAGCCCCAAACGAAACGTCGCACAGCGTGTTTCATGGACGGAAGGGCATGCTGTCTTTTGCAGCAGTGGGCCGCGCAGGACGGTTTTCTGGAAATCCCACGACGTTGCTAGCTGCAGGACATGGCAGGTAGGAGACGTCTGGAGCGAGCCAGCAGGGCCGAAGCGCACTGGACGAAGGGCCATGCATGTCTCCTCTGGCGCCCTGCGGGCTGCGGGCTGCGGGCTGCAGACTGCGGACTGCTGCCGTGCAACCCATGGACGGTTCTCAGCAACACATGTTTGCCCGCCTCGTTCTTGTCCTGCCCAAGGATTGCTCGGAAGTGCGGGCAGCACTGGGGCAATGTCTGCCGAAGTCTCCAGCGCGGCGGAACTGCGGGACGCCGCCGCTGGTTTGAGGGGGGGAAAAGGCAGCGGGCTTGTATACCTTGCATAGGTCTACTGCCGACTGTACAGTACTCCCTAGGACCGCGGCGCGACAGCCTCAGGGGCCAAACGCTGGACTTGGTGTGTATGCACTGCACCACACTGCACCACACTGCACTCTCGCCCTCGAGCCTGGCCGTCCGCAGACCTGGCCGTCGCCCTCTGGTGGCGTATCGCAGAGGCCGCGGCCGCCGCACGAGGACGCTGTTCGCGGCCACTGTTTCAGCGGTCAGTCGCAAGAAATCGAGGTCAAGCGACCGCGGCGGGGTGGGCTGGTGGGCCGGGAGTGCGCACGTGGTGCTGGGTGCTCCCTTCGGTGCAGGGGTTTGTTATCGTTATCCGACCGCGGGCTCATCCCGCCTGCCACATGGTGTAGCACACAGGGTGGGTGAATTGAGTCTGCTGTGTCTGCTGTGTCTGCTGCGTATGTACATGGCCAGCACAGTGCCCGTACAGTGCCAACAGCGCCAACAGTGCCAACTGCAGGTCGCCCTCTGCCTTTATACCCTCTGTACTCCCCGAACGCCGCCGCGCCCTTGGTGTCCTGCTGCCCGGCGTTGCTCCACAGCTCAGTGCGCGACTTCCCCGCTCTAGACCAACCGGCGCTGGCGCTGTCGCCCGACGACCCGGCACAGCTCACATCTCACCATCTCACGTTTCGCGCTGGTATTTTTTGGGCTCTGCAGCAAAGCCTGCACCGGACGGCCCTTATCAGCTACACTCGCCGCCAAACGCCCCGATTCTTGCCCACGTCTTTCCTTCACCATCGTCGACAGCGCGAATCCTCAACCGCCGCCGCCGTGTGCTGGTCCTGCCAAACCGCCCACCACTCGCGTGCCCAAACGGCCATTCACCATGGAGCCCTTGTCAATTGACGCCGTCGTCTTCGACAGACCCGCGAGCCCTGACACCCTCCCCCCCACCGAAGCTATCCCCATCGACCGGCCCAAGCTCAAGGGACACCAACGTCTGCTGCATGGACTACAACGGATGGGCTCCTCGTCCAGTCTGGTGGCGTTGGGCAGGTCCCGATCGCACAGTCTGCGGAGCGGCGGAAGAGCCTCCATGTCCTGCGTGTCGCTAGCTTCGTCAGGCTCGCCGTACGGTCAGTCGTATGGGAGCTCATACTCGTCAGAGATGTCGGCTGGTTTCTCAACCGCCCCGACGTCGGCGGCAAACAGCCCGCCGGGAAGCCCATACTTGGACGACAAAGCCCGGCTGCGGCTCATTGGCCCTGACGGTCCAACCTCTGTCGCCCTTCCCTCTGAAATGCGGCCCTTGACCGAAGATGGGATTGAGGCCGAGGGTGACTTCTTCTCGCGCCCGGTGGCCAAGAAGAAGATGGAACGGCGGGCCAACTTCAACTTCTGGGCTGACATGCCCGCCGAGATCCGTATGCACATCCTGCGATACCTGAAGCCAAAGGAAATCGTTCGCTGCTCCTCGGTTTCCAAGTCCTGGCACGCCATGTGCTTCGACGGCCAGCTGTGGAGCGATCTGAATACATCCGACTCGGACATGTACCGGGACATCACTGCCGATGCTCTCGTCAACATCATCACCTCGGCCGGGCCATTTGTGCGCGATCTCAACCTCAGGGGCTGCGTGCAGTTGAGGGAGCAGTGGACCAGAAAGGGGCTCACTGACGCCTGCCAGAACCTCGAGAACGTCTCCCTCCAGGGCTGCCGCATTGACCGCACCTCCATACACTGCTTCCTGCTGCAGAACAGTCGGCTCGTCCACGTAAACCTATCTGGACTTGCTAGTGCCACGAATGCCACCATGAAGATTCTCGCATCCCACTGCCCCCGGGTCGAGCACCTCAACATATCGTGGTGCAGCAACATTGACACACGTGGAATCCAAAAGGTCATTGAAGGCTGCCCAAAACTGCGAGATCTCCGAGCCGGCGAAGTTCGTGGCTGGGATGACGTTGATTTCATGAACGAGCTTTTCAAGCGCAACACCCTCGAGAGACTGGTTCTTATGAACTGTGACACTTTGAACGATGACTCGCTCGCCGCTCTCATAGAGGGCGTGGATAGCGAGATTGATATCCTTACCGACCGCCCAATCGTGCCTCCACGAAGACTAAAGCACCTAGACCTCACTCGTTGCCGTGGAATCACTGACACTGGGGTCATGACCATGGTTGGAAACGTGCCGTGCCTGGAGGGTCTACAGCTCTCAAAATGCCGCGGCCTGACCGACTTGGCATTGACCTCTCTGATTCCCACTATGCCTGTGCTCACTCATCTGGACATTGAATACCTTGACGGTCTCACCAACGAGGTTCTCAAAACCATTGCAACATCACCATGCGCCCCTCACATCCGCCACATCTGCATGTCCTACTGCGAAAACTTGGGGGATGCTGGCATGCACCCTGTCCTCAAAGCATGCCCCAACCTCGCTTCACTCGAGATGGACAATACCAGAATATCTGATCTGGTCCTTACCGTGGCTGCTTCCATAGTCCGCACGAGGAATCGGTCCGCACGAGGACTTACCGGCTCAGAACGCCCTCATGTAGGCCTTAAAATAGTCGCCTACGACTGCGCCAACGTGACCTGGACGGGTGTCCGCGAAGTACTGTCCCGAAACGCCGAGATCACGCGTCCCTCCCCTGAATCCACATCCATCACTGCGACCTACCCACGCGAAATCATCGGCCTCAAGTGCTTCTATAACTGGCAGCCCACTGTCGAGGAGCACACCAAGCGCGTCCTCCGCGGCGATTTCGCCGCAGCCGCAAGGCTTGAACGCAAGTGGGCCGACTGGATGATGTTGAACGAGGAAGCAGGAATGGGTGGCGCAGGAGCGAGACGTAGGAGGAGAAGAGCGAGAGAGGCCGAGCTCAGGCACGCGGATGAAGAGGAAGGGGGCGTGAGTACTGGAGGCGTTGGAAGGAGGAGGCGAGCGAGGAGTGGGCCTGGAGGTTGTGTTGTCATGTGAGCTGACATGCGCATACACTTGCATTTTATTTCTTCCTTGTATTGAGGCATACTGGCGTTGGTACAGAATCGCATCTTTCGAATGGGTTTTTTCTTTCTTTTCTTCCTTCTTTCTTGGTTTCCACATGGCTATTTTGGAATTTGGATTAGATACTAGAAACCAACATTCAGGCGTTGATGTTGGTTGGTTGGGATTGCTTTGGATTGCCTGTCCCACCTCATGCCTTTTTTGTTCGTACATGTCATACCCCAGATAGTTCTAGAGCTCTCAACATCGCTTATCCTGCACTTTCCCCTGTGGGAAATAGATAGAGAGGTACACATCCTACACATATAAACTTCTCTATGATTTATTTACACCATCTGTTAGAGAACTAACTGGTCCTCATGCCCGTGGGGAAGGCAATAGGATGGTTACCTTGTTTTGCCTAATTGTTACATGGCATTTTCTCAGTGAACTCTTCATGAGAAGACGTACGTCTTTGCATTTCCTCCCGCATGTAATAACTTATATAGTCTGCTTAGCGAATTGTGGTGGGAATGCCTTTCCATTGTGCTAGGTATCGCCTTGCTGACTAACAGCCCCCACATCGACCTCGAATGGCTTTCATTCCGCACTAAACTTCGGCATCAGTATTTAAACTCCACAATCGTTTCTTCTCTCAACCCGAATGTCAAGGCAACCAGGTATATGGTTTCCATAGAAATGACTGAATCGGATCAGCCGAATGCAACGAGGCAGCTACAAGCTTATCGTATCCCTTCGCTGCCTCCTGACTTTTACTACATTTCCAACTTCATTAGTGTTGAGGAGGAGGCATCGATATTGCAGAAGGTGGGTCTTTTTTTTTTTTTACCCATTCTCCAATGGATAGCCGTCCAGAGCTGTCCTTTGGTGATTCACCTTTTTCAGATTGCGACTTGCTTACCTACCTCTAGATCCCTTCCCAGCGCTGGGTCACGCTTTCACATCGCCGACTACAAGCCCACCCCTCGACACTGACTAAGAACAATACCTTACTCGGTGCTCCTTTGCCACAGTATCTAGTATATCCGGTCCTTGAGCGGTTCAAAGAATTGGGAATCTTCAAGGACACATCACACCAAGAACCCAACCATGTATTAATTAATGAGTATAGGAAGGGCGAGGGGATTATGCCACATGAAGATGGGAGTGCATATGAGGAGGTTGTGGCCACTGTTAGCCTGGGTGGGAGTATTTGCCTAGAGATCAGTCAGAAACCAGCCGCGAAGATGAACGAGAAGGATGCTGAAACGATGAGTGGGGGTGATGCTGATGGAGAGGTACTGCCATCAGAATCATTGACACTAAAACCGAATACATCACTTCCCACTCGCATTCTCCAGGAACCTCGTTCACTTCTCATCACCGCTGGACCTGCATATAGAGACCTGCTCCATGGCATCGCTTCTATCGAAGCTGATGAGAATTTAAGCCAAGATACAGTTGCTAACTGGGAACTTCTGGCTGACAAGAGTATTTTTGAAGAGAAGGGAGGCAGGAATGAAAGGGAGACGAGGGTTAGCCTTACGTATCGAGATGTGCTAAAGGTTAGCAAGGCAGCAGGGAAGGTGTTTGGGATGGCGAGACGATGAGCTGGCAAGGAGATAAAGACAAAGTTGATGATTATCCTCCAAGTTGTTGGGTGACGTACCTTTTCTTGACTCCTTCCACTCCAATCGGCAGCAAATCGCAACGAGGCCACACACTCCTTGCTTGGTTTCCTTCGGTAATCTGTTCGGCATTCTTTCTATCTATTTTCGCATCTTCGATATCATTGTCCCGAGTCTTCCCCCCCTCTTTCTCACTTCGAACTCTTACTTGACTCGATTGATTCGGCTCAAAGGGTCATTGAACTTACGTCTTGCACTCTCGTGGTCGTCGTTGCCTTCGTCTCGGACATATCTCGGATGAACCTCAATCTCGATATACACCGGTTGTCTATACCTCTTCACGACGTGACATCATTCGGATTTATATCGGATGTGATTGCATATGAGAATCAGGAAAGCCATCTAAAATTGCTCCGCTGGCGCAAATTATTCCCCATGATACAGCTCGGATTGCCAGGGATTCCGGGGCCGAGACCGAATGCGAGTAAGCAAAGCCTTTCCACCGGCTTGGAGTTCATTTCATACTACCGAAGACTGGCTGTGAATATTTCATTATGGGTACGACGAAGGCTTTACCCTCGGGAAAGTCCCATTTACCAATAGACCTATCCCACACAGGAGAAGGTCAAACTAGTTTTTCTTGATAGATTGCCGCCCTGGACTCGAACGCTTTCCAATACCTCTGAATCCATGATTGCGTAAACACTGTCATGTGTGTTCTCAACTGACCGTGAACACTAGCCGTCTGCACAAACCAGTGGAAAGTTCACTATTTCGTTGTATTTTTACTGAAAAGACACAGCTTGGGCCTCATATCGACTCCACAAAGCTACCAGCTGATCGGAATTTGGTATCACTGGCGGCGCAATACATCCCTTGCATTCATGTAGTGTGCCACTCCGGACTTTGGAATTTCGATCTTCCAGATGAGCTATTCTACTCACGACGTCAACACTTCCAATCAGCACCAAGTAAGTAAGCTAACCCCGCCTTACCTATGCTTTTCAAGATCTCTGTATTAATTCGAAGTAAATTAAAAAAAATCAGAATCGGGAAGAATACCGTGCATTTAGCCAGGTTAAGAACCCGGTCGTCCCCGTCCCAAAAACCCCATTACCCTGGAAAATCGCCCTCAGATATTACGGCCTTTGAACCGGTGTCAATCAATGTGTTTCTAGCATATGATACACGTGGAGTAGAGATGAAATCGTCTACCTGCCATCGCACTAAGACTGGTCACACCTCGGGAGACGCGCGATGCTATATTCATTAACCCCCCTGAAACCGAGTTCCACCCGAGCACACTTCACG
Source organism: Clavariopsis aquatica (assembly GCA_013620735.1). Lineage (NCBI taxonomy): Eukaryota > Fungi > Ascomycota > Dothideomycetes > Pleosporales > Clavariopsis > Clavariopsis aquatica. Next base: position 66,456 of record JAAZQE010000044.1, on the reverse strand, counting down.
GACGGGAAAGAAGAAGAGTATAAAGTCGTACGATTTTGGAGACATTTGAGCCTCATAAAAACAAAGCAAATTAGTTCATCCAGTTGTCAACATGGTATCTTTCAAGCTCCTCGCCCTCACCACGCTGGTCGCGGCCTCGTCGGCCCAAAACGCTACCCTGCGATACATGCCATTTGGCGATTCCATCACGGAAATTATTTGCTGGCGCGCCAAATTATGGGAGAAGCTCCAAGCCACCGAGTGGTCTACTGTTAACTGGGTCGGCTCTGGCAAGACTGAGAACAATTGCAAGGACACCAAGTATGACAGAGATAACGAAGGTCACTCTGGGTTCTTGGCGATCGATATCGCGAACAAGAAGCAGTTGGATGGGTGGCTGAAGACAAACCCGGCTGATGTTATTACTATGCATCTTGGTACGAATGATATCGTGCAGCAAAACAAGGCTGTGGCAGATATCATCAAGGCATTCACGACACTCGTGGCTACCATGAGAACGAGCAACCCAAAGATGAAGATCATTGTATGTATCACATCTCGTGCCACTTCGATTTAACCCTATCTAACACGCCCAGGTTGCGCAAATTATCCCCATGGGAACAGGTAGCTTCAACACCAAGATCCAAGACCTCAACAAAGCTATCATCCCTTGGGCACAGGGTCTCAACACCACAGCGTCCCCGATCTGGGTCGTTGACCAGTACACGGGTTTCTCCGGTAGCTCCGATTTGAGGGACGGTGTCCACCCTAATGACAGTGGAGATAACAAGATGACCAATGTGTGGTATCCTGCTATTCTGACTGCTTTTGCGGCTGCAAAGGCAGATAAGGTGGCTGCAATGGTGGAGGCAGAGGTCAGGCGGGAGGTCGAGTTTGTGGCATAAATGGGCGGGAAAGATGAAGAAGGAATGGTGGTAAGGAGTAGGTATCATTGGGAAAATCAGAACGACCAATTTCCAAATTGATATTCTTATATGGTAAACTTCTTCAACTAGTAACGTTCATTGAAATGGATACGCCAGAGATTGTACACAATGCCAAGTCAAACAAAAATATTTCCGAACCGTCTTTTTAGAAACCCAGTTGATTATTTATCTGACGCTAATAAATTAGGACGATTTCGAGGAGAGTTCAAGGAGTGTCAGGTACTGAACGTATTGATTCTACTTGCTCAACGAGTCAGTCTTGTCGATTCTTCAACACTGTCTGATATTCGCCTCCACTCCAAGGTTAATACCAACCCCTCTTCTCTGGACTTAGCTTTGTATATCCTGTATTCACTTCTCTGAATGCCCCGCAGTTGGAGATCCGTTTGAGGTGGAGATGGCAAGGTAGCGGGGGCATAAAAGACTTTAAAAAAGCCCTCCAAATACCATACCGAACCTCGGGATTCTTCACCCAAAATAACACATTTATTTATTTGACTGAATAACTTTTTTTAAACATTTTATTATCTATAGTTACAATTAACTACAGCTTATCCTAACTTCTGAATTGTAGTTTGCTGATCATTGCCCCTAATCGCACTGTCTGCAATTTCTCAATTGCACTATTCAATTTAGTAATATGGCAACTCAAATCACCGCAACCTCCACAGAAGCACCACTACCGCCACCACCACGCTACCAAGACATTCCTCCAACAAAAGCAGACCTTGAATACGCCGCCCTAATAACCCTCGACCTCTCGCTCTTCCCCACCCCTTCAGGCAAACAGCAACTCGCTGCACAGCTCAAAACGGCCATCAGCACAATTGGTTTCTTCTATGTAACAAATTTCGGGCTCCCCGCTTCAAAAGTGGACGCACAGTTTGCTCTGGCCCAGAAATTGTTTTCTAGCCCGGAGCAAGAGAAGGCGGCGTTCCGCGTGAATGCAGAGAAGCAAGGGTACTTTGGTTGGAAACCCGCCGGGTCGCGTGCGGCGCAGTTTGGACTAAAGGATAATTTGGAGCTGTTTGACGATGCAAAGTACTGCGCTGCTCATGCGGATTTCGCGCGGCCGAAGGCGCTCGAGGACGGGAAAGCCGAGTGCGAAGAGTTTGGTAAACATATGCATTTCTTCGTCGTCTATCGCCTCTTGTATCTCTGCGGGATGATCATGGAGCTTGAGGACCCAGAGGCACTGTGGAAGAAGCATGATTACGAAAAGAGGAGTCAGTGCCATTTGAGGTACATGCTGTACCACCCGCGTACTCCTCAAGAGCTGCAAGTCATGGGGCGGAATGGATTGCTGGAGAATGTGTACGGTCATACGGATTTTGGATCGCTAACTTTGCTGATGCGGCAGCCTGTTGCGGGGCTGCAGGTCCGCATCGAGGGCCCGGATGGAGAGAAGCAATGGCGGTGGGTGCGGCCTGTGGAAAACAGTCTAACGGTCAATGTAGCTGACACGTTATCCTTTCTAACCGGGGGGTATTTGAAGAGTACGGTTCATAGAGTCGTTTTACCGCCCGAGGACCAGAGGGGTGTTGCGCGTTATGGTGTTATTTACTTTGCGGGCCCGGACGATGATACCTTGTTGACAGCTGTGGATAGTCCGCTGTTGAAGAGAGGTGACGCCCAAGTGCAGAAGAGGGATTTGCCCCCCGATACGACAACGGCCGGGGAGTGGGTTAGAGTTAGGTTTGGAAGTATTGGGAGAAATTATGAGACAAATAGGGATAATGCGGTTGAGGTGGGGAATCGGAGTGTCAAGGCGTATGCTTGATTGAGAGAGAGGGGGGATTTAGAGGTGTTAAAAGTGTCTGGTGGAGAAGCTAGTCTCATCACTGGTGTTCTTGTGTCTGAATTGAATATGATTTCGACTGGAAAATCCGATGGAAAGATTATGTGGTAGCTTGAGCTAATGTCACATGCTAAAATAACTACCTGTATATCTCCTTTAGGTAATGGAACATGTAGGTACTAGGTATTATTATCTGTGGGTGGTAATCGTCTAGTTACCGATCCGCCCATCTTCTGAAACTTCATTACTACCATAGAAACGCATATTGTGAAGTAGAGAGGAGAGTGCACGACCAATAAGGAGAACACCTGAGTGACGATTGGGGGTCAATTCGACGGAACGCGGCGAGGCCAAAAATAGTTGGTCGCACGTGGTATTAGCGTCATCGTGCTTGGCAGAAGCAACCACCTTGAGCATTGACACCGCTTGGATACCCACGTCTGCCTGTAACATAGCCTCTCTGTATTTGGCTACCTAGGAAAACACCGCATCTAAAATACATCACACGCTCAATATATTACTTCAGTACCCTATTAACGACTGACGCAACAAGGAGCACGCGACCTGCTCAGGTTGAGCTGTGTTACATAACACCACCCAGTGGACATTCAACCTCCCCACCCACTGCATCTTCCCCTCACATACCCCTCCGTCATGGCGCCCCTACGGATATCAATACCTGCGACGCACACCGAAGACCCCCCTTCGAGCGGCAAGCCCTTCACAGTCTACGAGATCCGTGTTGCACATCCCTTCCCTCGGGGCACTACTACCCTGCGAAAGCGCTACTCTGACTTCGAAGCCCTTAACTCGTCCCTTCGCTCGCAGGTTGGTACTGCACCCCCAGTGGCCCTTCCCGCCAAATCGTGGCTCGGCGGCTCGCTGGGCAAGCTTGGAATTGGTAGCACGACGGGGTCGCCAGAGCTTATCAGCCAGCGACAAGAAGGGCTAGAGAAATACCTACAAGCTATCGAGACGAGCGAAGATGGGAGATGGCGCGTGTGTAAAGTGTATAGAGAATTTCTAGGACTTGGAGAGGACAAGAAAGCAGAAAGCTTCCCCGGGTCACAATTTGGAAGGGATCGCGTTCGCGACGCGGCAGACTGGCTAGACAAGTACGGGGAAGTCAAAAATAACCTACAGGAGTCCAGACAGTGGTTGACAAGGAGGGAGCAAGCAACTGTCACTAAAACGCAACATGAAGCTAGTGCGAATGTTAAGAGCCGTCTCGTGAGAGCTGGCACACTCCTGAGTGCCCTGGATGAGGGCCTAGGAAGGCTAGGAGTAAAGGGAAGCGAGGAGTGGGGAGGGGAGAAGCTTGGCGAAGGCGAGATTAGAAGACGGAGGGACATGATTGGAACGGCGAAGAAGGAGAGAGATAGCCTGGAGAGCGTACTGAACACAATGGCTGTCAATTCGGCAGTATCTGGCTCTGGATTCTCGGCCCCATCTACTTCGTCAGCCGCAGTCACTTACGAGCAGAAGGCAGGCCTATTCAAAGGGGCGAGCCAGGGTCCAACATCCGGTCGCCGTGTTTTAGGTGCCCCAGCTAAGGAAACGGAACGCACCCGCGAGCTCGACAATGAGGGAGTACTGCAGCTCCAGAAACAGATCATGCAAGAACAAGACGAGGATGTCGTTGACTTAACCAAGGTGGTGCGCAGGATGAAAGAGATGGGTGTACAGATCAATCAGGAGATTGTCGAACAGAACGCGATGCTCGGCCTTCTTGGTGAGGACGTGGGGAGGTATGTTTTCAGATGCTTTTTACGCTCAAATACACGGGCCAAATCACTAACTATATGTGCAGGGTCGATGGGAAGATTAGGATTGCAAGGAAGAGGATCGACAAGATTAGATGAGTATGCCAGTTTTGTCTGTATCCAGGTATTTGGTGCTCCATGGGTTTCCTATGTTTTATACCCGCGAGAGGATATAAGAATGTTTACTAATGTGTCATTTTCCTCTCTGCTCGTTTTCATTGATCAGTGTCTGACTTGGGGGCGAGCTGAATCAATCCCTGTCGAAGTTTGTCAACATCATACATGAACTGTCAACGTTCTCTCGGAATTTACTAAGGACGCTCTCCATTTTGCTGACATTGCCCCTATTTGTCATTATTTACATGATCTTCGGATGTGGATCGAATGTGCCGGTCCTGCAATTCTCTGGACTGGTATTGCGACCTCTTTTCGTTAGTCGGCCAGTTTTCAAGTCCGATCCGCGGACATATTTGTACGCACCCAGAAATTATGGGGGCCATCTTATTCGTCCGTCCCAGAGTCCTTACTCGGTTCAAGTTTGCTGAATAATTGTCGGGCAATTCGCCTGCCGAGCTAGGTCACGTGTTGCTATACCCTTGTTTCACTACAACGTCGCTATCAAAGTATATAATCAAGTGACAATAATTTTATAATGCCGAACACCAAGTAGTAGCTATTCAATTTTCAGGGAAACGATCCCTTCTAAAGTGCTCCCCCCTCCCGCCGCCAACAGCAACAACAACAACAACAACAAAAAATCACCACTCACCATGTCCACTACGAGCATCAAGCCGATCAAAATGTGGGGCGATGGCGGTCCCAACCCCCCAAAAGTCGCCATCATGCTCTCTGAGCTTGGCCTGGAAAAAGAAGTGATCCCCATCACCTTCGCCGAAGTCAAGCAACCACCCTACATCACAGAGGTCAATATCAACGGCCGCATGCCCGCCATCTACGACCCTAACACGGATCTGACGCTCTGGGAATCCGGTGCAATCATCGAGTACCTCGTCGAGAAATACGACACAGAGCATAAACTGAGCTTCGCCCCTGGAACAAAGGACAGCTGGTTGGCCAAACAGTGGCTCTACTTCCAGGCTTCAGGCCAAGGACCATACTACGGGCAAGCAGCATGGTTCACTATGTACCATCCCGAGAAGTTGCCGAGTGCGGTAGAGCGGTATGTCAAGGAGATCAATCGTGTTACTGGAGTTCTAGAAACACATCTCAAGAAGAGAAAAGATGCTGGTGAGGGGGGAGCGGACGGGCCGTGGATGGTAGGAGATAAATACTCGTATGTGGATATTGCGTTTGTGACGTGGCAGACTCTGGTGAGTAAGGTGATCCCTAAGGAACAGTTAGATCCAGAGAAGTATCCTGAAGTTATGGCGTGGCTGGAAAGGATGTGGGCTAGGGACGCGGTCAAGGATGCTTTGAATTCCTCAAAAAAGGCTACGTAAACTGGGGCTTGGGTGTAACAGATGTGACTAATTGTTGGAGAATACATCTACTGCTTGTAGGAAATCTAGTTCCTTAGTTGCTCATCCTTTAATTCAGCAATGAAAAGAATAAGTTTCTTCCACAACTAGCTCTATCTATTATTCTCCATGCGATGTGCAAAATATTGTTGAAATCCTCTATGCTCAAAATTACCTAGCGGCTCATTACAAGGACCAGGATGAATGCACACTATCAAACTAGCGGGGCACTACACACCCCCTCCATCACACAGCCCTCTCAGCCCCAAACGCCCTCATTTTGCTCTCTAGTTGCATCACGAGAGCGCATCATTACATCATGCACAGCCACGTCTGCCTGACCTCGATATGCAAACTAGGCAGAGACCACACGTTCGTTGCCTTGAGCGCCACTAGGCTGACCGCCGAGCAGGCATACAAAAGGCTGTGGCTGAGTTGGTAAGATGGAGAGTTCATGCGGTGTACAAACTGCGATGATTTGGGCCGCCGGTGAACACATGTGCAGGGTGGCATAGAGGCCGCTCGTATACTTGTTCACCGGCTGAGTAACAGTCATCGATGATACATATAGGTCGAGAATCTGACTCTTTTCTATTTGTCTTGGTTTTAAGACGAACACAAATCCTTCCCACTTACAAATATACCAGAGAGCACATAGGATAGGGAAACAAAGATGGACCCTCTAGGTTCTCTCTTAAGCATCGCGCACGTCCTCAAACGGGCCTACGATCTTTACAATGGCTGCAAGTCGGCACCGGAAGAAATAAGGTTGGCATCTGATCACATTCATACCATGGCCTTGGTTCTTGAAGGCGTCAAATCCGACCTGGTCGGTAACAGGAATTCATTTGTCCACCAAAAAACCGCCATCGCTCAAACTCGAACTCAGAATCTAAAAAGGCACATTGGACGCTGTGACGCGAGTTTGAAAAAAATGGAAGGCATTCTGAAGAAATATATTGGCTGGAAGAAGAACGGCGGCGTAGCGGCTTGGGATCGGTTCAAGTGGAGTACGGAAGGGAAGAAAGAGATTGCGGACTGTAAAGCTGATTTGGTACTTTGCACATCGATGCTGGATCTATTTCTAAGTAAAGAGGGATTGAGCGTGCTATGGAAATTGGAGTCGATGATGGAGATCATGATGAAACGGTTCGAAGCGCTGGAACTTTTTCAAACAAATATCAATATTAGTACCCAAAAAAACACTACAGGCTCAAGACCACGACGGACTTCAAATGTAGGGCGCACGCTGGTCCTCAGTCTGATCATCGGCCGCCTCCGGAAAGTCCTGCTACGATATCGAAGACGGAAGATGGGCAAGAAGCCCAACCCAACAAAACCCACCAATACAGGCCCAGGACCACGCCGACCAAAACTAGTGACAAGAGTTAGTTCTGGATTTTCTCCCAATCACAAGCGAAACGCCATGCTGCAAACGTATGCCTCCAAAATTGCCACTTCCTCAACCCCATCACCGCACAAACCCCAACGAGTCCGAGCTCCTAGCCCAGACTTCTACTACATCCCAAATGGCACGAACGCCTCTCGCCCTCCAAAGCCACTCCGCCGCTCAAGTTCAATGCAGCGTCTTCTCGGCGCAATTAACGCGCGTGCCTCAAAACCGCGCCCTGTAACCGAACACTACGAGTGCTGGCGTGTGGGTGCTGGATCACTCGCCTTGGGCCTTAAAATCGCGCCACAGTTCCTGTCGCACCGGCGCGGGCAGATGCAACTGCGCAAAATGGCAGCTGTCTTCAAGGAAGCCTCAGCGTTTGATAGACATGCGTTGGGCGAGCAAGATACTAGAGTGAAGGCTATTTTGAAGCATAAGAATGAGGGGGAGAAGAAGGAAGGCGGGAGGAGGAAGTGGTATCTAGTTGCAGGTAGGGTTATCAAGACGGATGTAGGGAGATCAGGGATGGTCAGTGTAGAGAAGGCGATGATTATTTTGGTCAGGCGGTGATAGAGGGCTGTAATGCTGGCTGGACAATACTGATTTTTATAGATTTGTCTGTGTACGAGTGGCCGATGGAGCGTGTACTTTATTCTACTCAACCTCTTAGTTGACATCAGTGCTAAGCGTTGAACCAAGAGTGGAAGGTGTTACGAAGCTATTTTATTACTACAGTTATACTAGAATAGACGATAATAGGACATACATGCGCCAAGTCAAAGTTCTCGCAAACCGCATACATGGCACTACCGGTAGTGGACCTGCTGATCATCGCGTGTGAGTTTGTGCCCTCGCGGACAACAAGACAGATAATGTAATGTGACAAAAGCGATCATGTGTGAGGCTAACCGAAGAACATAATTTCGGAGATTCCGTAGTCAATTACGTGGTAAGGTACATTTTGAGTCCTACCCGGCCGATTACCCGGCTCCCTGCAATCTACCTAAATGACCTTGATACGCCATGGTGATGCTAGAAATCTATCAAACTCCATATTGACGCTATTGAGTGGAAGAAAAGTGGTATCAATACCCGACCCCGTCCATACTCATCTCCGTCATAAAAGTCATAACAATCATCATCCTTATACGGAGCAAAGGGTAGCCTAGCTAAGACGCATAGGTGAAAGACTCCCGCTTAACCGCAAGAAACGTCAAACTCCATAGTTGCCGAATGTCGCTCTCCGTCGACGTGAACGAGCCCAACGGGGCAGCAACGAACCCATTGTTGTAGTTCCAGCTCCAGACCTCCATGCCCAGCTGGGTTTTGTTGGAGTCGATAAGATCCCAAAGATGATTGTACGCTGCGATAATCTTGCGCCAGAGGCTAGTGTCGTTGCAGAACTCTGGAACCCTGTTATCAGTAAAACCTTTTAAAAAAACGGAATTGTAAGGGCCTACCGGGTACATTCGATGCCTTGGAACACCGAGCTAATTGCTTACCGAGCCCAGCGCCCATCATGGCAAGTTGCCAGCTCCACACCACAGTTCCGTGATAGTCCGTGTGGGTGAATCCGTCGGCGTAGCTGGGTGCGCCTCCATATGCGGGATTCGAAACGAGGAGACCAATCGACGTGGATAGACCCGCTGGGAACGGTGTTAGAATGTTGTCGGCGGTCTGGCGTAGGAAAGCGCTGAGCTGCGTCTGGTTTGAAGTCTCGAGTAGGAAATGGCGGAAGCAGTCATCCGTGTTCATGACACGCACGACGGGCTGGCTGTAAGAACCATCCAGAGCGAGACCGTAGAACTTGATGTCGGCCTGGGTCGTCTCCGCCTGATCAGGACCAGGGAATTTGGATTGCTTGACATAGTCCTTGACAAGAGACACCGCTCCAGCCTGCGGGATATTGACTTCGAAGAACTGCAGAGTGTAGTCTTCCCACACATCGGCGTATTGATCGGCAGTGTTCTTCCAATCTGGATGATCGGGGAATAATCCAGCGCGGCCTAGTGCAGCAATGGATCGAAGTGCAGCGGGTACGAGAGCAGTGTTGACATCGTAGGGTATTCTTCCACCACCAAGGCCATTCCCAGAGTCTCTCCATTCCCCAACAGCCTCGCCTTCCTTTAGCTTTATCAGGTTAGCTTTTATTTGGCCACCAGAGGCAGCAAATGGAGCTGAAGTATTCATGATCTTCTCTGCGGTAAGCTGCGCGAGCGCTCCATATGTCATGCCCTTGTTCTTGTCGAGGAAGGTAGCTGTGGTCTTCAAGAAAGCTGGACCCCGGCTCTTGCCTGTCTCAGTGTCCACGAGATACTTCTTCATGACAATCGGCAGGAAGTAGTCGGTATCAATCATTTTGTAGTCGCATGAAGGGGAGTCAGAGTGGATATCGTGGTCCAGAAAGTTGATATATGCCGCAAAGTCGCCAATCACTTCTTCATGGCAAGTGGAACCATCTATATTGTTAATGCGCTCCAGGACTCCGGCGATGACGGCTTCGATTGCTCCACCTTCACCCTCGCTCAGGACGGGCTGAAGAAGCAGTGCTGAGATCATACTGTCGCGGCCGAAGTAGGTCAAGAATCTCCACGTTCCGGCGAGGAGCTTATTAGTGTACGACAGGAAGGACAGCGAGTTGGTTTCGTCAGGCTGCTCCCCGATGAGACCCGTCGAGCCCTTGTTAAGGACTTGTTCGGGACTCAGTTGTGTCAGCTGCGGGTAGTTGAATGTAGCACGGAAGGTATATGTTCCTGCACCAAACTTCAGGACTGGGGCACTGTCATTGCTGATCTTTATAGGAGCTGCTCCACCCACGGGTGTAAAAGTGAGCCAGGTTGTTGTCGTTTCATCGAACCACGTTCGGTTGATTGATGCACTTCCATCATCGTGCTGAGAGAATCGATTGGCATCCTGGTACGTTCGATGTGTATGCTTGCCGCCCTCTGTGTAGTCCCGAATGATTCGAATGCTGCCAAGGACAGGAATTGTGAGGACCGCAGAGGAGTTGAAGGTGATGGATCCAGTCACTCCCACCTCGGGATTCGGCTTGCCCTCGACGTAGATAGGCATGAGAGTCTCAGCAGCTCCACCCTCGAGCTGGATACCCAGTGTACCTCGTTGGCCATTTTGAGGCTCGAAGACGGATAAAATTCCGCTATTTCCTGCTGGCCAGGCCACGAGCAGGCGAGGGTAGATGAAGTCAAGATTGCTTGAAGGAAGGGGACTCGTGACTATGACATGGGAGCTTGAGTGGCAGTCCGAGTAGAAGTAATTTTGGTACGGGCCGTCGGAAAGGTGCAGACGAGTAGGCTTTCCACTACAGTCTGCTGCAAGGACCATTGTTCGTAGAAAAACTGCTACAATGGAGAACCAGAGGAAAGCTAGGGTTGAAGCCATTTTTACAGGTGAGGTTGTTTTTGGTGCAAGCCCGATCGGTGGTGCTGTGTTATATACTCACAAGAGAGATTGTGGGGAAACGTGTATTCTCGCGTGGTTAGTGTTCGCCGGATAGAGGGTCATGGGGTGAAGGTCGCGCGACCGGAGAAAATGACGCTGTTCAATTAATTTGTAGACGCTAGACTGGCTCGGGTAATAGTGAAAAAGATGTTTGTGGGACAGCATGCTAGACTAATAGTTGGGCGCCCATAGCAAACTAATCCCTTTCACTTGCTGCTGTCGTCACCTCTTTCATAGTTATCGCCAATGACCCCAGGCTTGGTGACCCCAGGCTCGATGATGCTAGTTGACTGACCGTAGGACAACGCAATAACGCCTTTACCTGGGGCATCACGGTCCAGGAACCTAGCCTCATCTGGTTCAATCACTCCAGTAAAGTATGAATCCTCGAACCTGCCCGCTATCCCATCCATCTGTGGAACAAGCAGAAGGGCTATACCATCATACTCCATAGGTTCAGTGATGCTGCAATTAGGATCGGAATTAGGGACTATGAAGCCAGAAGAATGGATCTAGAGCACAACGTTATTCAAGGTATGATTGAAGAAGATGGTATACACTGCGTAATATACCTGCTGGTATCTAATGGTGTTATGCTTGTTAAAGAACGGCACCACAAGTGGAGCATGATTGTCCTTCCAGTAGATGTAGAATTCTTCACGGGTGAGAGAAGGGTGACGCTTGAGATAACTGATGATCTGAATCGGGGTGTTAGACATAGGTCCTAGGTCTTCTCGTTGTACGTGTCACAAAGGATGCCTGGCGGAAGCGCGATAACGATATTCGAGAACAATGTTGGGCTGCGTGTGTCGAACGAAAATGAAGAAGACGACTGATCTTCGATTGAAAAAGGGTTTGCAACATCAATTGATATATACACATTGAGTCTGCTGACAAACTGTTTTCCAGATATTCCTGATGCGTGCTAGTGTATTGAGAACAGTTACTTGATTGGGATAGTGACAAATTAGAATGATTACTGACTATTCTTTGCACATACGTTGCCCCCTAAGTTCAGAATAGATCATATTACAAATCTCCTCGCTAGGAGCCTTTGGATTCAAGAGGACTTTGATCAATTCCACTATTTCCTGCCACACAAGTAGACTTGATAGCATGCCGAGCCATAATTTACAAGATGAGATTAAATAAACGATTTTCCCTTTGAAAGAACGCAAAACAATAGTCACTTGTGCTAGCGCGGCAATATAAAAAAAGGCGCTGGCACATTGCTGCCGATTGATCTTGGTATGTTTGTCATGATGCTCTTATGTGATGGACTCGCAGTATAATAACACGGTCGCGTGGAAAGAAATCACTTCTTGTCAAGGCTACCTAAAAGGTCCATATACGACTTCTGATTTTGCATTCGATTTGATGAAAGTGTTTGTGGCTTCATTGTTGGGCGTAAACGCGAGGTCTGCCATCTGTGGGAGGAAAGATTAGGAGAGGCCGAAGGTGGTGAGGATATTGGGGATGGACCAGTCCACAATGGAGTGGCAGAGGTTGACCAAGGCGATGAAAGAGGAGAAACGGAACTGGAAGTCCTATAACGGGGTCGACTTTGGGGGGCTAGTTCCATAGGCGAAAGAGTTGTTGGCTTCGGAGGTAGTGCGGTAGACACAGGCCTGATTGGCCTTGATAGTGGAGGTGGGACAGCTGAATAATAGCTATCCACAGCAGGCATCTCGTAGGTGATGTCAGGTCTGGAGGTAACAGGAACGGTAGGCAATTCTTGCCGTAATGAAGCCATGTTAAAAGACATAGTTTTTGAGCCAGACTCAGCTCTTGTTTGTTCATGCGGATGTACATGAATCTGGCCGGAATAGACAGGGGAATTAGGTACCGCTTTTCTCGCGATTAATCGTGGATAGCCTGGAGGTGGACCTATATCATTGGTGGGCAGCTCAACGGGCACAACAGCTGGCAGTTCTGACGGTATCTCTGAAGATAACTCGTAAGGAAACATATTGGAAAACCTTGAGGGATGTCCAGAAGGGGGCTTTGAAGACGTATAAGAGGGTGGCTGATATGGTAACTTGGGTGGGGGTTTTGACCAGAATTGTCTTTTGTCGTCGGACCAACCTGGTTGGACGCTAGCCTCGGATTCAACGCTCGTCGTTTCTTCAATGCTATTAAATGTACGTTGAGTGGGGTATTGACATAGCTCATGTGGATCAACGGGCCCATGAATATTTGTACCTCTAATTGCCAGAGACCGGGCGTGGGAAGGCACGCTGCGTGTCTCGCATTCATTTGAATAATCTATTTGGGTTTCCCAAGGAAGGAACTTCTCAAGATTTTTCGAATGAGAGGCTGGTGGGATGTTCTTTTGATACGAAGTCGTAATAGTACCAGTCCTATCAGGCCCCGAGATATTTATGTTATGTGAGGCCCCATCCGCATAAGTGCTGTACAAAGGTGGTGGGAGATTTACTCCAGTGGACGCAATGCCAGCGATGGGAATTTCAATTTCTGAACCAAACTGTACTCTAGGAAAGGGGCTTGTATTCACTTTTGGAGGAGCTGCAGGTGTTAGCGATGCATGCTCAGTGTCGTCTATGCATTAATTGAAGGTCAGTCTTTGAATCTTAAGTGGGAGTTTACGAAAAGGAAGTCACATACACTTCAGAATACTCTCTCCAGACATTGTTCTAATTGGGTTGCTAGCTGGCCGCTGGTGTGGGAACCGAATGTCGTCGAAGTAGGTCGTGGCATAGTAAGTCGGTGGCTCTGTACTGACAGCAACCTCTAGGGGGGCGAGATAACCGAGAACATTCGACAATTGCTGGTGACATGCAGCGAGTTTTGTCTGCTGATTGACTAACTTCCCCTGGTTTTGGAAAGCCCAGCGCACGTGGTTCTCGAATTCTACTTTCCCTAGCTCCTGCTGATCCACTCGGGAACGATCAACCCATTTCCCAATATCATTTAATGAGGCATTCGCATTATATATAGCACTTTTGATCCATTCCAGTTTCGATGGCGTACTGATGAGCTTTTGTTGGATTGGTTTGGTGTTCCAAAGGCGCTCAATCTCAATTAAGTCATTGCGGACTACTTGTATTGTGCGAAGAAACCCTTCGTTCTCAAGCCCGACTTCATTAACACGACCGACGAAGTTTGTGAACGTGAATAAAGTATTAATGCTAGCGGAGAAGGCAGTGAAAGGATCCATTTGTCACTGGTAAATCCCATGCCATGAATCAACAGAAGTGGAATTCAGAAAACCAGACCCCACAAGGCTGAGAAGCTGAAGTGCGAGGAGGTCAGGAGAACAGCGAGCTGACGTGAAGGCTATGTCGCAGAGCCAAGGTATTCGGTCGCCTAATTAAAGCTCTATTGATGGCACCACACTGCATTTGTATTTAGTACCTTCCTCATGTCCAACTTGGCAATTACCTCGTTTTGGGTAATGATGAGACTAGTACGTTCGAATAGTGGTAGAAGTCTCTCAAAAGGGTTGCTGCACAAACTAGTCTAGGCCCTTGTGCGGTCGAGATCAGCACGGATCGTCTTCTTGTTGCTCAGCCTTCTGATCCTTCTTACCCGTTCAGCTGAAAAATGATCAGAAGGAATTTCTCACTAAAATAATGCACAGATTTCAATGTGGCCGAAGGCGTTGCGTGTTATATCTTCCGTTCTCTCATTGCGTGCGAGAGAAGGCGGGGATTTGCGGCTGACAAGTAAATTAGGTACCTCCAAGGGTTCTTGATCATGCAGACCACACTTGGGTAATCAAAGCGGATCTTGAGAAACGCCCTTTGGATGAACGTCTTCCGTAGCATGAAATGAAACGGCAACCTTCCTCATACAGAAAATTTTGCTCCAGCAGAGAACTTATGAGAGTAACCTGACACCAAAATCAATTAATCGGGTTAGATCGAAGTGAATTAGAGGGTTGTGCGTAAGAAACTGAGAAATTCAACCTCAATTTTATGTTATTAAAATATCCCCGGACATAATTGAAGAATTAAACTTGTATAGTGTCTCATCACTGACCCCCTTGCACGATATAATCATATACATTCTGCGTTGCTCAGTATTACATCCCACCAACTACAGCAAACTCCTTCTCCCAGAGCACCCGTGGTGGACTAATTATTTGTGCTTGCTCGTCAACTGTTTGCAGTAAAGCTGGAAACGCGACCGGCGTCTGTTGTCCTACAAATTCGAAGCGGAACGAACTGGGCTGAGAAAAAAGCAGAAACGCGAGGCTTTCCGCCCGACTGAAAATCATTTCCAAGTTTTTAGTTCGCTGGCCGCCATCAATACTCCCCTGCACAAAAGGGCCCAATACAGAGTTCAGAGTGGCGATTGCAGATGACACGTTTGGCGATTGTTTCGTTCCTGGGTGTCCATATTGTGACTGTAGCAAGGCCCCTGTAATGGTCTTCCATTTGCTGAACAGTTTAGAAGGCGCTTAAAGGCCTATTAGCATCATGCTATTCGGAAAATTGGGCTGATTCTATTCCACATACCAGTGTTGTTCACATCATTCCTCGGCACCATAGCCACCAAAGTGGCAAGCTCTTGTGGAAGTAAGGACGGGAATCTAGTATCCTCGCATCTCGACAAGGTGATGTATGAAATGACGAGACGGACAGTCTCTCCACGCGAAGAGGGATCTGAGAGGAGCCTAGCTAGTGTCGAAGTTTCCATCCCGGCAGCCTTCGCAATCTCGGAGAATTGAGAGTCATGATTTTCTAGAACTTGTGCCGCTTCCATGTGGTAGTAAATTCGTACGTGGTTCTTGATGTTATCGCGGATTCTGGAAACTTCTTTGATGATTGTGTCGTCTTCTACAGGCTGAGGGAGAAGGTGATCGATGCTGCTCGTCAATGTGCCCATCCTTTGGGTAGAAGCAAGTGGTATGTCCTTTTCTCCATCGTGGTATTTCACCTGCGGTTGTGGATACCGGCCTTGTGGTTTGTTCCTATTTCGTCGATACAGCAGGTATAACACAGCTCCTGCAATAGCTGCCCCAATAATGAGACAAGCTATAGCTACGCCAGCGACAGCACCCCCAGGAACTCCTTGTTTGATTGTTTTAGCTGGTGTTGAAATGTCTGCTATTCCATTGTTCGCCAAACTGCTTGTGAGAGTGTTCGGTGGAGTGGCTGTAGAGGTTGTTACAATAAGCGAATTGGTCGTTGTAGTGGGTGTAGAGGCTGCTGTAATAAGGGATGTGTCAACTGATGTTGAAACACCATTGCCGAGACTTTTTTTCTTGAGATCAAGTGAATTCATGATTAGAGACGGGGGTTTGCCCAAGGAAAGAGGTAAATCGAAACGCCAGTGCGGATGGGAGTGGACGCCTTTATGGTTGTAGGCTTGGATCAAGGGTAAGACGGACCATGCACTCTTTCCGGCGAACTTGAATAACACGGCTGTTATCCCATACAAAAATTCATAACATACGCCGTCATATTTAGTAGAAGCGAGTTTGATTCCATTTCTCCACTGCTGATTAACCAATAATCGTTCGTTGCAGTCAAGCTGATGCAAGAATAGTGCGCCATGTACGCCTCAGCCTTGCAATGTGTGTGATTATTTGCTCACTTTACGAATGATAACCCCAGACCTTTCAGCTCCCAGGTCATTTGGTACCTCGCATCCGAAGTTATCCAAGTATCTTTTATGCTGTTATAGTCTTTTTTCTCTTTGCCCTATTCCGGTGGATATAGCATGCTTTTATTCGCTTGATAGATCTAGTCAACGCCTATGACACTCCTATAGCCTTGGCAAAGCGAGCAGTTACGCCCCCAATATAATCAAACATTGAAGGCCCTTGGCAAAGGCGGCTCACAGAACGCTTTTTAGATTGACGTATTTTATAACAAGCGTGACGTATCAGTTGCCACTACAGCCTTCCATCCTTGCTTATGCTCTCAGTTTGCAAGCTGTGCCATTTTTTGTACTCAGATTCAGCCATTTTTCTTTCGTTAACTTCTCAGTGTGTCCGGATTTCACTTTGCCATGGCTAACAAACCAGACCTTGTTGTTTCAATAGACTTTGGCATGACATGTAAGCCAAATACTGCTGTAAAATTACATCGATTTAGGTTAATCAAATTTTTGAAAGGTACTGGTGTCGCATACTGCAACGTCGCAAGCGGAGCAGACAATGTTAGACATATTCAAAGATGGCCTGGAAGGATGATGGCGAACGAGAACAAGGTAAAACTGGTTGCTCTAGGAAGAGGGGAGCTCATATATTCACATAGGTCCCTACCCTACTCGTATACCCACAGGGTTCGTCGACACCATCATCATGGGGCTTCTCGGCCGAGACAGCACAAGAGCAAACTGGGGCAGGAGATGAAAGCAGAGAGTGGTTTAAGATTTTACTCGATGAAAATCTTTTGGAGCAGATGCGCAGGAATGCTAGTGACCCCTCTAAGGTTCCTTCCCTGCAACAAGTTGAAAAATGGTCAATCTCAGATTTTCTTGGTGCAGCATACCATTCTAACTAGTATAAGGTATCTTGACTATTTCCAACTCCTATATCGGTGCATCGAAACGCGACTTCGAGGCGAGCTCGCAAATCGATGGGAAGATGCAAAAGTCGAATTCATCTTTTCTGTCCCAACAACCTGGGAACCTAATCCGACCGTTGAAAGGTTTCGCAAAATCGTAAAGCGCGCTGGGTTTGGCCAGTGGCAAAATCATACAGCCTTAATAGGTTTAACAGAAGCCGAGGCGGCAGCAGTACATACTGCGCGGAACACTCCTGCAATATTCCAGGTTAGGATGCAACAAGTGAACTTCACAAAGGGAAGTAGCTGACTGCGTAATAGGAGAAAGACATCCTCCTTGTGTGCGACATCGGAGGCGGGACTACGGTGGGCTGAACTGATATGCTTAAAATATGGAATGATGACTGACTTGGACAGGATCTTTCGGTATTCCGTGTCAAAGATACAGGCAGTTTTGCGGGATCTTTGAAATTGGATCAGATTGATGTTGTATTGGGTATTTATGAATTGACTGCTCTAGAAATTTCTAGCAACTAATTCTTGTACAATAGGTGCCACGATTGGGGCTGCACAACTAGATCTTTTGTTCGAAAATGCTGTACTGGAACGCTTAATTAACGCAAACCGGGCATGGGCATTGGGGCTCGAAGACCTCGCTCAGACAGCGTGGGAAATGCGGATTTCCAAAGAATATCAGTTAGTCTCTAAACCAAGTTTATGCGACACCCCTGACATTCTAGGAATGCAAAATGCGATTACGGATCCGAAGAATCATTAGCCGATACCGAAACATTTTCGATTCGGGTCCCTAAGCTAGATCGAAGTTATGTCAATGATGATCATGGAATACGAGGAGGCGATATGTTTTTCAGAAGGTTTGTTGTGATGAACTATTACATGACTAAGCTAAACTTTTATAGAGATGACCTCCAGCCCTTTTTTGATGCACAGGTACTTCTATCAATTTTGTATCTCAGACCTGAATACGTTTTAATATACATTTTAGATCAACAAGCTATTTGATCTCATCGACAATCAGCTGAGCCGCCTAGAAAAGAAATTACCACACGAACAAGTTGTATGCTAGTCAGTTGTAGTCTTGAATGTATAATATCGCTAATTCTAGTAGGCGCAGATGGTCCTCTCCGGGGGGTTGGGAAACTCTGCATATGTCCAGAACGAGCTCCGCAAAAGATACGCTTGGGGCAACGCGAACCACTGGAATGCCAAGAATTTGGAGATACGAGTCGCCCCAGATCCACAACTTGTTGTGTGCAAGGGAAATGTTGCAGATCGCGTGCAGAAACTGAAGAGCGGTCAAAGTGTTCTCGGGTGGCGCTGCTGCAGGTCCTCGTATGGAACACTCTGCAAAGTAGTCTTTAACCCAAGCAATCCAGCGCACCTCCGTCTTCGTACGCAAAGGGACCCTCGGGATGGAAAGCTCTACATCATGGACTACATAGATTGGATTATTAAAAAGGTATGCCATTGGATGTATCTTTGATGAGATTTGCTAACCACTAAAGGGTGAACCTGTATCGATTGACCAACCAATAATTCACGAATTTCGACGAAAGTGCTCGCCTGCAACTCCACTAAATCCGAATCCTCCACGCGTCTTCCCTACCGAGATTGTCTGCTCTGATGTGGAAGCAAGTGCCTTACCGATGGTGATGAACAAGTCCAGTTTGTCCCCCTATCCCTTCAGGCGTGTTTCAACTCAGCTATTAACATACACAGCCTGCTATTCCATATGCAACGTCGAGTCCGATCTCTCCTCCCTCTCCTTATCCCTGTTCAAGCTCAAAAACAGACACTGGTGGAACTCTGGTGAGAAGTACCACCGCATTGAATTTTGCGTCAAGGTCGGATTTGGTCCGGCGGATATCAGTTTCGAGCTGTGGCATGCAGGTGTAAAAATCAGCAAGGATAACTCGATTAAGGTGGAGTGGCATCCCGCACCGGCTCCAGACCCAACTAAACAGGTTATACGTGTGGATCTACCCATGAGTGGATTGGCAACGGCGATGGGAGTGAAAACCCCCAGTTCACCTAGGCAGGCGGAAATGATGGCACCGGCACCGGCGATGCCTATGGTAAGGAAACCACTCGCGGTAGAATTGATGGCGCCAGCGATGTCTATGGTGAGGAAACCACTCGCAGTGGAGATGATGGCGCCGGCGATATCCAGGGTGAATGAACCTTTCCCAGTGGAAATGGGGAATGGGCAATGAAACCCAAGCAATATTTCGGTCATATTGTCTTAATTGTCTACTAATTTTGTCCTTCAAATTTTTCAAGGACCTTCTTCTATAGTATATGTCCCACATCCAGGCACTGAGCGTCATCTTGGACGATACCATCCATACTTATTTAGATCCTCATTTGTGCGTTGCACGCTTCCACGAGCTTTTATAGTGATTTATGATAGTTGTGTAGGATATTTCGTTTCAATATTTAGCTCTATTCAAACTTTACATGCTATTTCCGTTTCTCATTTAGTTGTTTGATGGGAGTCGCTCCACTCCACAGCTTCGGGCCCGGGATCTCATACCCACTGATCTTTCCATGAATATCCACCAAGATACCCTTGTCCTTCGTGTCGTAAAGCTGCGTTCCAAGTACACCACCATCAATCTGCTTACTTCCCAATCCTTTGACCCGAATATTAACACATTGCGGGTACGCTTGCGCCCCATCTGTTTCATTCGCAACATGAAGCGCAATAATCTCATGTCTCACTACGTAACTCCCTGCTGCTAAGGCCTCAGGAACTTTGACGGTCCAAGTGAAATTGTTGGCAATTAAGACATCGGATGCCCAAGTCCCACCAAGCATTTCGAATCCAGAGCTGTTCAGCCATCCCAATTGATCGATCTTCACCCACTTCAGAGTTTCTCTCTTCGTTTCCGCACAGGAACCGTTACATGCAGCAAGGTACGTTAGCACAGGTCCCTTGTGCGAATTTGGCCACTCGTTCCATTGTAGCTTTAGCGTGTCACCTGCTGTCGTGTTGACATGCAGTGATCCTGGCATCGCGTTAAAGTGGCACGTTACATTTGATGTATTGAAAGAGGACGGCGAAACATATATGTTGCCGAGATTGGAGGAGCTCCATGCTGCGAGAGGTGGTGGTGGAGTTGATTGAAGTGCCATTTCGGGGTCCCAACCTGTGTAGACAGTTCCAGAGGAGGTGGTAATGTTTGTTATACGGCCGTGGGCGGAAACCATCGGAAGAAGAGCGAATAGATGTAACAGCTTGGTGAATGCCATGATTTTGATCGCACACTAGCTTAATATCGAATGATCAGTCTTGAGGGTAGCAGAGGTGTGTAGTGCAGTGTGTGGAAGATGGGAGAAAATGGACTCTGTGTTAAAGGGCCTCGCACAAAAGGTGTACAAAGCATCAAAACACGTACCCAGCTGTCCTTCATATCCAAGAATACACTTTACACATTATCCAAGCACGAGATGAGACTATATCGCTGCATCGTTTATATTATCAATCCTTGCAATTACCCCAGATTTAGCGGCGCCAGTTTCATCCAACATTCATTTGAAACAACGATCTGATTGGCCGGGTATGACCCGGAATATCCAAAGACACTTTGTAGAAATGGAAACCAGCTTTTCTTGCTGGCCACCAGTGCTCCTCGCGCTGAGGTTGGTGCCCTTTTTTTTCCCTATTGGCACGTGTTCATACCTTGGAGATGTCACTAAACACGTAATAGCGACGGATTTCCATTTAGAAAATAATAGTGTGTATTCGCTTTATTTCCCCTAGGCTCGATTCTAGCGGTGATATGACGGTTGAAAGCCTTGATGTTCAAGGTCGTGAATCTCAACCTTATCAGCGCCGTGCTTGGGTCATGTGCCCACTACGTCTGCTTTGAAAGCATTTCTGACAACTTATAGCACTAGGCATTGGTGTCTATTTCCACTTCCAACAAAGGTTGCTAGGGCGCCGAGCGTAAGGGTCCCTTGGAAAACAAAACAAAGTTGACAGGTGCGAAGCTAATCTTTATACTCTTCTCCTCGATTTTCGTCACCCTAGAGATTCCCCTCATACATAGAAAAGAGGCAGTAGAAATCCCAGGTCTCCAACATTTGTGGTCTCAGTTTTCTCGATCCACATAGCAATATCGTCGAAGCAGAAACTTTATTTCATGACTCGATTCTCAAAATCCCTAGCTGTTGTGTATTTCGTTTCCGGCACTCCACCCAACATCGATCTTCTGAGAAACAAGCATATTAATCAATAACTATTGTCTCTTTCCTTGCAGATGTGTAAGCTGTAAGTCTATATAGTGGGTCATTCATAATAACTAGAAGTGATGTGTTTAGAGAGCTATTGTGATCAGTAGGAGACTGTGTCTGTCATTGTGAGATCTGTGAGGTCTTATAACAAGTCATATCATGAATATCAAACGATAAATACTCACACTACATTTTTTTCATCGAATTTCAACATATGAAATATGAAATAAAAAAAAATTCAAGAATTCCACTACCAATATGATGTTAGAACTTTGAACCCCCAAAACAGTGAACCGGCTTCCCAACCCCAATCTCAGTTTCCAGGTCCTAGAAGAGAAACATTGTCAATGTTGAAGTATTCTTGCATCCCCGGTCCATCTTCCGTGAAGGTTGCACAAATAGAGAGCTCTTGATTTCCGAGTTCATCATCGGAATCGCTGACGTTGAAAGTTGATGATACCCGATTGTATGAAGGAACCCCGTTTGCAGCGTTGACTGTGCACGACTCCGATATGTTGAGTTTACCATTACAGACAGAACCCGATGCAATCTTCCGATTCCAACTCAAGAACACGTCATAAAACATAGGAGATCCCTTGTCAACACTATTAACATCTTCGCGTCCAACGTAGGCAGAGAATTTGTACTTCCCAGCCTTTCGGAATCGAACAATAGTGGTCAGGCACGCAGAGTGCGGTACCGTGTTGTGGTTAATTTGGGGGGAGATAGACCACACATATTTGCCGATGTAAGTGAAGTTTGTTCGTCTAGAGTCGGTGATAAGATCCTCCCAGGAGTAATCTTGATCAGGGCTGTTATTGGCTGTAGGATTCCAGGCCACTCGACCTTGGGATGTTTTTTTGTTCTCGAAGCTTCCTTGCCTCACATATTCAACTTCTTGGTCAATTTCGTAGAGGTTGAGGCGATCAGGACCGCCGCAAGTCTCTGAAACATTGCCTTGGCAAGCCATATTGCAACCACTCAATGTGCTATCTCCAGTCTGTTGGAGTGCACCTTTCCTGATATTATTACCGCACCAACATTCTGAGGAGGAGAAAAAACTATTAGCAAAGTGCTCAATCCAGCGACACCTCAAAGTTCATATAGACTCACCACCAGAGTACTCGAGGCCACTATATTTGTAATCATGGTACCTGCATGCTGAAATGCAGTTTGCAACCGTCATAGATGCAGGGCCACCTAGTACAGGGACCATGGTTGCTAACGTGCCTAAGTAAGATTAGAAATCAGTTCCGCTTGATAAAGTGTGAAATCCAGTTGTCCGTCATTGCAGGACTGATAAATGTCCCCGCGGTCTTCTTGTAAGTATGCACCAAAGTGCTGATAGAAAGATCATACTCTAGGATTACATACGATTGAAGAAATCATCACTGTAACAACCCAATGTATGATAAGAGCGGACACCCGGGTTCTCAACCGGAGGGATGCCTCCGTTCGAATACACACTGAGGCGATTGACTCCACCGCAGTACTCATGTTGATCCCCTCCTGCACATTTCATAGTGCAGCTATCCCGATCATCTTTAACGTCTATCCTCAGTCCTGTGCCACAATAGCATTCTCGGGAGTATTCTACAGAATATCAGCTTTTCCACCATGGCTACAATGTCCTTAAATTCTTACCAGCTCCGGCAAATGTGTAGCCCCTAGCGCTGCACCATGAAACGCAACCTTCAATTGTCATCTTTTCATCAAAGTATGAAGCCGCGTGGAGAGACCGTTTTGACACCGTGTCTAAAGTGGTGTCCCAAAATCAGTTCCTTCCACCCCACTAGTTTTGTTCCAGACTCACCAATATAACAGCCTTGATATTGCCATCCGCTAGGTAAACTAGTTTCACATGCCACCTGAACATTGCGGTTAGTGAGATTGCGACTCTCGTGAATGATTTTTGCAGTGACGTTGGAGGCAATCGGAGCCAGTATGCCCACAGTGAAGGTAAATTTGTTGCGTGTCATGATTCTAGACGTATAATCTATTTAGGAGGATAATATCAAACACTGATGAATGAAGTAGCCAGATCGCTAAACAGCGTGTGTCTCTTCCTTAAAGTGAGAGACCACAAAATTGTTGGGTCTGTGTGCCAGTAAATAGAACTTTATTACCACCACAAGTAAAGATCTTTTCGTTGTATAATTGGGTCATAGGTTTCAACCCAACGATTTCCTCATGCTATAATCTTAAAATCCAAACTATAACCAGAAATGCAACCAAACTCTGTTGTTTTAGGCGCTTTAGATACATGGATAATAAATTATGAACCATGTTCTACATTGTGGTGACCTTAGTTCACTTTTCATTTGTCTGTGTATCCTCGGTATGTCCAATTTATTTCTAGAGGGCAGAGACACATTGTCAAATCATGATCATTGATAGGTTTATACATTATGCATAACAATGGCCACATTCCTCGCTTCAGTACTAGGGATTTCTTTGAAGTTGATGGTACCAGTCTTCCTTAGTACCAGACTTAAGCGGCACAAGGGCATATCATGATCAGTACACATTTGACAAACCAACATTTCAAAGCGACTATTCTAGCGTTTTTTTCACATAGAAGAGAACCTAAAGCAGAGATAAGAGTAGCTTAGAAATATTTAATACGGTGGGCCTTTCCATATGAACCCTAGTTCAAAGATTAACCTAACCATACTTCCCACCGTTTTCTACCCACCCAACGATTCTTAGGTTAAGAACCATGATCGTTTTATAATGAAAAAGGCACAATTTCTCCAAGAGCTTAATTAATATAGGTCTCACTGTCGCTATTAGATGAAGATAGTACAAGAGCAAATTGATAGGATGAGATTGCGATGCATAAGATCACGTGACCTTACGCATTCACTTCCAAATTCTCCTACTTTGTTTGTGCCAAGACTATGAGACCTCTTATTTTAAGCTGATTTATTCCCGAACCAGGTTCCAAACTCTTATTAGAATGGAAATTCTCCTATGAACTAACCTAGGCAACGGGAATTGAACGACGCATGCTTCTATGCTTGAGGATTGCTAGGTTGATAAGGCTTTACTTTCTTGGTCCCAGAACGTGATATCGGACGATACGAGAGGAATGGGAGCATTTCTGATTCTCTCTCGTACATAGTGCTGTAATGTGGTACTATATATCATCGTGTCCAAAAAAATGGTACAGAGGGGGTAGTGAAGATTTTGTGGGTAGATTCAGGAGGGGTATTCTGGCACTTAGCTAGCAAGATTTCAACAAGCCCTTTGCCAAGCCCTTTGCCAAGCCGCTTGTCTGCTGGTTCAAGATTTACTAGAAGTCGGAGAAGGAATTAGCCGAGCGGTGGTTACTTACCTCCGATAGCTCCTTTCCCCTCAGCCACATTGACGCGTTGGCGTGTGGGAACTCGCAGCATGCCCTCAAACGATACAAAGTACTGCTCAAATCTACATGTGCTATGATATGTACACGCCTCCTGACGCGCTAAACCAAGTCTCTGAAAACTTCAGAGCGCTCAATTGCAGTGCCCCCACGCGAATGCACGCCCTCGGATACCCACACGGCACGTACCCCTGATTTGTCCTGCATCATGGTCAGTCGAGGGGGACGCTCCAAAGGATGCTCTCATTGCCGCCGTCGGCGAGTGAAGTGTGGTGCGTATTTCCCATTATTCTCTTCTCAATCTCCTTGTGCGTACTGAAGTGGATACTAATAGACAGTAGACGAGACACGCCCTGTCTGTATGCGCTGCAAGAGGCGGGGGTTGGATTGCGATGGTCCAAAAGAGGCAACTTGGATCAGTCAAAATGCAGCCTTCGCATCATCGAGGCCACAAGACCAGCAACTGGTTCCATCTGCCCTTCCCGTTGACCTATCCCTCGCAGCCTTTGAAGACGACATTTGTTTGGCATACACTCGGAAGAACCTTCTAAGGGGCGGGTCGGTTGAAATTGCGTGTGACATGGTCCAATTCAACAATGGTTGTGTAAACAACCCTGGTAACCCTGGCCTTAGTCTACTCCGGGATTCGATCATGAGCCTTGCAGTAACATTCTATGGAAGTCAGCATCGCCAGGCAAACATCAAAAACCGCGGATACCAACTCTATGGCAATGTTTTGCACCAGCTAAACCTCCACTTAAGCCAACCGGAGCTCCAAACAACCAATGAAACCATCATGACAGCTCTTACCTGTATGCTTTTCGAGGTTTTCCTTCCCACCGCACCAGGCAACTTTCTAAAGCACATGGTTGGAATAGAAAGTATTCTAAAAATGAGAGGTCCCCCAGCATCTGACGACGTAGAAACAGCGTCCATTTTCCATGGTCTGCGCCTATTGTCAATAATTGGTGGACTTGCCATGTCACGCCCATCACTATATGCCCGCGATGAATGGAAACGGTTACCATGTATAAGAAAGGATGAAGCTGCACTACTGCGTCACGATATGTTCACAATTCTTGCCGATGCTACGCTACTGAGATACGAGCGTGATCTTGCCATTGCTTCGGGACTGACTGGGATGTATCCAGCGCTAAAACATAGAACTGAATCTCTAATTGAGAGCTTGGAAAAGCTTCGTCCAGCATTGGCCTCTTTGAACGAGAAATCCATGGATGGTTCCACGTCTCAGTTAGGGAAAGAAATCAATATCGGAAACCACGTCTCTGCAACGGCGCATATGCTCTACAACACAACTCAAATCTGTCTTCTGGAGATTCTGGAGACACTGGAACCCTCCGCAAAGTATGCATCACTACGGAATGCTGCTGCAATCAAAATCGTAAAGTGTCTTCAACTTAAGCTATACGAGCAGCGTGAGGGGGCCCCTGAATCTAATACTATAGGGTTCGTAGCGACAAAGGTCGCGTGGCAGGCTTTAGGAGGGTTCAATTCACCAGAAGGCCGCAGGTTGGCCAAGGTGGTGAAATCCGCCACCAACGGGGTATTCGCACATGGCGCTTGGGAGGACGTAGGAAGGAATTCAACCCCACCACTGAAAGCGGGTGAGATTTGGAACAAAACGCCAACCAGATGGTCCAGTGGCATGAACGAACTTAATCTCATGAAGATGGCCCCTCAAGAGATAATCGACATTGGGAATCGTCGAGCTGGTCCTTTCCGCCATTATCTTCAACATGGGTTTTAAATACGAAAGAATTATAAATCACAATCTCGATGTGGAAAGAAAAATCTCTGTATGGCATTGCTTATCTTCATGTTTTTGTACAATATCACTCAAGGCATTTGCAACTAATCACGTGTCTTTACTAGTTCGATCGCATTTACCCGGCGGAAGCAACGTGAATCTAATATAAATCCACGTGTATTTTTTTTGGAAATTTCTCTCGGATGAAAGGGCATTGTTGACGTCGAATATAGTGGCAGACGGGCATTGTACGAATGACCTTTGTCCTGCATGCGGGTTCCACCAATTATCGCAGTTTTGATCATGGTAGATCACCCAGGAGATCACAAAACACACGGCCCTCCACGGCTTTCCATTCCAGCTAAAAGGTTCTTCCATTCGCAAACCGCCGCACCGAATTCCCGGTTAAAGAAGAGTGATCTACCAGGAATGAGCCAAGAGCCTCCAAGCCCATGCAAATAGTCGGACCCACGCGTCACGCTACCCCACAGGTCGGGAACTAATATTTAAGAGAAAGTCAAGTGCCGATATTTGTGGAAAGGACCTCACTTCTTGATTGATTTTTGTCTATCGAAACCATGCGTTTCACAATCTCCTTGGTTGCTTCGCTCTGTGCGGTAGCTGGTGCTAAGCCAATCCTCACACCTATTCAAATGATTGAGGCAGCTGGGCCTGCAGCTGGTGTGGTAATAACAAAATGCTCTTCGCCTGGACAGCTCGCTTTGGCATACGACGATGGCCCCTATCAGTACACTCAGAAGCTCGTCGACACCTTGACTGCAGGTGGGGCGAAAGGCACGTTCTTCGTCACTGGCACTCTCTATGGTCAGCTTTAATCCCCACCCCATGCGAGGCGCACTTTGGATTATGCTAAACAGCGAATAGGCTGCATCTATGGGCAGAAGACTGCGCTCCAGAACGCTTACAAGGCTGGGCACCAGATCGCATCACACAGCTGGTCGCACCCATCCAACTTTGGCTCCTTGTCAACAGCCGACCTAACCTCACAGATGCAGAAGCTTGAGATAGCGCTCGTAAACATCATTGGCGTGAAGCCCACATATATGCGTCCTCCGTATCTCGCTACTGGCGGCAGTGTCCTCTCCACCATGAAGACCCTAGGCTACAGGGTAATCACGGACGATATCGACACTGGCGATTGGAACAACAACACCCCAGCCCAAAGTCAGGCTCTCTTCACAAAGGCTGGAGCTAGCGGAAATGGCCACATTCCTCTCATGCACGAGACGTATGCTAGCACTGTGAACACGCTGACTCCTTGGTTGATCAACTGGGCTAAGACCAACAACCTGAAGATCGTAACTGTTGGTAAGTCTTCCTCCATCCATTTCGGCCTTTCCGACTGGCTAAGTAGATACAGCCGAGTGCCTTGGTGATCCCACGGGAGCATATGTAAACGGAACAGGCAATAGCCAGACAACTTGCTAGGATGACGACTTCGGCTTTTCCTTCTGTCTCGTTTATGCATACTTGAGACTCGCTCTAAGTCTACATCAACTGAGCTTACAAATTCAAATAAAAATATTCCACGCATATCTGCACCCTTTTCACTGTTGCAAGCAAGAAATTTGTCACCAGGAGAGCTGCTTATGTGACTAACCACGTGAATTTCAGGAGAAGGTAGGACTTGGCATGGTCGGCTCCACAACCTCACCGACTCTCCGACTTTCTCAAGGCCCTTTAGTCATCACCACATCCACCCTCTCAACGCCACCATGCACCTTTCGTACTAATACGAGTCTGCAACCCTAAACTTGCAGCATTTATCTGCAGGATCTTTAGTGTGTATCAAATCTTCAAGTTTAGTGGCTCTAAGCCTTCGGCTTCGCATTCTTTCCTCGAATAGTCGGACACCGTCAGGTGTGTTTGAGGCTTACAAAGACATACAGAAGACTAGCTCTGCATTCACTGCGTTTGGAATCTGCAAGGCAAGATGTATTCATTAAACCAAGGATTAAGACCAAGCCACAGGGATTTTTCGGAGTGGACGCGTGAAATATAAATAAAGGACGAAGTCTCTCTCGTTCCAAAGCATCTATCAGACTCAGTCACTGCATCTTCAGCTCAAAATATCTACTATTACCTTTGGAAATCATAAGATGAGGGGTATTACAGTCGAAAAACCAGGTGCCGCACCTCAAGTCAGCGATGAACTTGAGGTCCCTGAACCAGGAGATGGGGAGATTCTTGTCAAATCAGTGTACACAGCTATCAACCCGGTGTAAGATACCCAGTGCCTTTTCCCTATTCATATTTCCCACATACCTTCTCTGAGGGACCAACTATCAACTAGAACACATGAGAGGAATACTAATGTCTATTTCTCTATATGTTTATACACTAGCAAGGGGCCGTCCAATATTTGCTTCGATTATCCTATCTTAGGCTGCTAACAATTGCAGAGATTCATTCATGGCCAATTTTGGTCTCTTGGTAGTTGCATGGCCCTTTGTGCCAGGTTGCGATGCAGCTGGTATCGTTATCAAGGCCGGAAAGGGTTCAATTAGTCCCCTCGGTGTTGAGTTCAAAGAGGGCGATGAAGTCTTGGGGTGCACAAGGCTGGGATTTCAAAAGTACTCGCCGTGGCAGGAATATGTATGTACAACAACAAACTCTCATTATTCCGGCATTATTTCAAAATAGCCAAAATCTAAACATCGGCGTAGTTCCTAATGGACGCACATGTCACAATCCCCAAACCGAAGAACATAGATCTTTCGCAAGCAGCAACAGTAGGCGCTGGTGCTCTGACCGCGTTCCAGGGGGTTTTCGATGGCTTAAGGATTCCTCTTATTGATCCTAACAACCTTCCCGCTCCCAGGCAGGAATGGGTGTTAGTCTTTGGTGGTGCAAGTAGTGTTGGGAAATTCACGGTTTCGACGCTCAAAGCGTGCGGGTACAAGGTCGTCACAACCTGCTCTGCTAATTCATCTGAGGTGCGTATATTCCACCCTATTTATTTGGTATTGTCGGTAGAAACGTGTATACTGAATCCAAGCAGCTTCTAAAATCGTTCGGTGCAGACGCAACCATTGACTACAAGCACACCGATGCTGAAATCATCTCCGAGCTAACTACTATCACCTCGGGCAAGCTCGACCTAATCATGGACGCCGTCTCCATAAACAACACCCTCGCAGCCTCAATATTCTCTTCTATCCCATCCAGCTCTCCCACCCGTCTCTATACTACAACCAACAACGGGGACCCCATTCCCAAGGAACCAGGGTTTTCTTCCAAAGCACTTGAAATCGGCCCGATTGGGCGGCCAGAGGCGGTGGAGTTAAATAAACGATTTGCAGAATTCATACCTGTGATTGTGAAGATGATCGAGAATGGAACACTGAAGTTGGGTGGGCACACCGTTGAGGGAGAGGGAATAGAAGGTATTTTGAAAGCGTGGGAGGTGCAAAAGACCGGGAAGGCAGGAAGTTTGAAGGTCATTGTGAAGGTCGCAGATATGTAAGGATCTAAATACAAGCTGTTCGACACGCCCTCTTAGAAGCTTTAGTCATGAACGTCATAATTCAGGTGTCATGTTCCACTTCTGAAGCTGTGTCATGGGCATGTATCTGCAGATATAACCTATATGGCTTGATCATTATTTTCTATCCACAGCAACCAATTACTTTGGATCTTTGCTATAGAAATAAAAACGAGAACCCAGAGCTGCTACTACCTTTATCTTCTATCCTCGCATTTGCTCATCTCATTTGGGTCGGATACTCGAAACGTTGTGTCTTGGACGTGTAGTACAATAATTATCCACTATAAATAATCATACATGTCGGCACTTGTAACTCCAATTAAACTATCAACCACGTAGTGAAATGTCGTAGCATTTGTTCCAGCCTTGTTTTTTAAGCGCAATATGTCGAATCCTATCAGTCCGCTAATCTCTGTTCTAAAAATTACAACAACATGTTATTTGAGTTTTCAAAGCCATGCCCAATGTATGTTTCTAGAAAACCCATTGTTCATAGGTGTCAACAATAACTCTTGTGTGAACGGTAGAGACAGTGTGTATTCTTTAAAACTCAAATATGTAAAGACAGTAATCTGGACCCTCCATGTGGTCTCGGAAAACCCCTCACCCAACCCACCAGGTCATTATTCCTCGTTCCCTTCCCTAGTTCATACCATATTATTTAGTTTCAAATCACGGACTATGTTCTAGCTGCATATCCATCTACCCCTTCAACATCTTAACAACCTTCGCAGCAGTACAAGTGATATCCTCACGCCCACCAATCGCCGAAGCATCACAACCCTCAGGATAGAAGAAACTAGCGAGAGCAATAATGACGTATGCAGCAATCAGCAAACTACCTTCGAGGTAATTACTCCTACCATCCAGCACCAAGAAGTTGACCACGAAAGCCGTAACAAAAAGTGAAACAGTTTCAAAAATGTTAAAGTAAAGTGACATTTCCTTACCCATCGCCCAACCGAGAAGGACGACAAAGGGTGTGATGAAGATTGCGATCTGAATTGAAGAACCAACGGCAACACCAATAGCCAGATCCATTTTGTTTTTCGTAGCCACAGTAACGGCGGTGACGTGCTCTGCTGCATTACCGACGATTGGAAGGATGATGAGTCCAATAAAGGCCTGGCTAATATGCGTGTTTTCGACCATGGGCTCGATGGCGTCACTCATAAAGTCAGCACAGACTGCAACGAGAGCAGTGCTAATGATCAACATGACGACGGCAACGGTACGAGACATCTCAGGCGGCTCTTCTTCCTCAGACTCTTCCTGAGCCGCCACAACGGGCCCAGAGGAGACGTGGAGTGACGAAGGACGGTTGTGGTGAGCCGACGTCTGAGATGGGAATCGGTTGATACGATCAGGAAGGGAGGTTGTTCGACGCAGGGTGCGTGGCCCGGCGATACGAACATTAGTGGGACCAGCACCCGGTGGCGGTGGCGGATTTTGAGGGTTATTAAACACGTTGGTAGACAGCAGGGATGTGAGCCCCGGTCGATATGGGCGCCTCGGAATCTCATTATGTTGCACCTCATCCACGAAGGCTACCCTGGCCATGGCCTCCGTGACTGCCACAGGCGAGATGGCCTCATCCTTCTCGTCAAGGTCCTTGCTGTTATGTTTGTGATGCTTTTTACCATGTTTAGACTTCTTCTTTTCTCGCTTCCTGTGAGGAGGTGAGTTGAAAGAGCCAGCTTCGAAGTCACGGACGACAGGCATGTGACCTCGCTCGTCGGTATCGGCCTCGTCACCACTCATGATCGCATTTAAGACTGATCCGCGACGAGAGAGAGGGTTTGAATGGGCGGTTTCTTCAGTATCTGGGGCACTATTCCTCTGGGAATCGAAATAGTTCTTATGGGCCTCGACAGAGGGCGAGCTCATAACAGAGGGTACATCCGCATTGTCCTTGGAACTAGCAGTCGACTTGCGGCGCTTACGGTTCCTGAAGGCGCGCTTAATTCGTTTAGCAGTGGTATGCTGTGATCCGGTGGAGCTATCACTGGACGAGCTGCTCGAATCCGAGGAGGAATCTGACGAACTTGATGAATTCATCATGTCGGCGAGCACACCAGGATGAGATTCTTCATCGATAATGTGCTGCGGTGTGCTTGCATACATGTAGGCATGGCTCTTGAGTTGGAACACAAGATAGAGAATATAGACCAGGAGCAGGATGACGCTCGTGCCGCGACTGACTTGTAGAGTTTTCTGATCAGCGACGGCATAGTCAGAGAAAGCCGAATGGAATGCTGTGGGCAGCAAAAGACTCATGACGGCCAAACTCAACATGCAAGCACTCATTTGAGTGACGGTGCTGTTATAAACCTGGGTGCGTTAGTATCATCACGCTCGAGCAGTTACAACCAAAGCTTACCTGCTCTTGGTACCTCAAGCCTCCTAAGAGAAAGGCCATGCCAAGGATAAGAAGCAGATTAGCGAGGATAGATCCAAGTAGGGCCGCTTGAACAACTCTAATTTGATTGCCCGCAAGCAAAATGATGAACAGGATGAGCTCGACTGCGTTTCCAAAGGAGACATTCAACAATGCTCCTAGGGTATCACCGAGTCGTGCAGCTACGGCCTCAGTGGCATGGGCAAGTAGGCCTGCCAAGGGAATAATTGCAACAGCGTTCATCGAGAAGACAGTTTCAGGACTCAGCCCAACCAGATGGACAGCAATGCCGATTGGCACGAAGACCAAGAGCACGTTTATCCAGCTATACGTGATAGCATTCTTCAAATGCTTCACAAATCGTATGGTTCCTTGCTTCATGCGCGTAGGCATGGGCGCTTTCGGTTCTATGGCGGTAGCTGACGCGCCCGTAGCTTCGGTATGGTGCGGAGGCGGAGCCGGGGGCGGCGGAGATGCTGAGGTCTTGTCGATGACATTTTTGCGGTTCTTGTTGCCATTGCGCTTCTGTGTGGCATTGCTGTGATTTGCCTTTTCGCTGATAGCTTCGTTGAGAGAGGTTGCGCTTGGAGGGCTAGTGCCGTTGAGGACAGGTGAATGGAACGGGAGGACGGGTTCCTTGTCCGTGGAGTGTCTCAAGCCCAGTGCTTTCGCCTTAGACTTGACACTGCGGAATAAAGAAGGATCGTCAGGTTCTCCCATCGATTTTGGCGTGGGTTGGCGTGCAACAAGGCGATGTACAAAAGTACTTGAGAGAAGCGAAGTGAGTGGGACGCGTGGGAGGCTCGCCTTATGAGATGGGTTGCCAAGATGCCGGAAGTCGGCAAATGCGCGCTAGTCCGCGCTTGTCGGCCAAGGAATGCTGCTTGTGGTTATGACGTTGGGCGAAATTGCATGACTGGTCGCCACACGCACAGCCGCATTCACTGCAGCAACCTAGCGAGCAGATCAGCGCTGTGGTGCGCGCACTCGCCGATAACGAAGCATCTAGAATGTAGGTTCCTTGATTTTAGGATTCGACGTTGAGATCGCGCTACTTGTCAAGAGTCGTCAAGAGTCATCATGAGTGATTGTCAGTGCTTAGCCAATTCTTGGCTAGCAACCGAATTTTCATATCCAACGGTGTCTCATTAAAGTTCAGGTCACATTCCCGTAGATATATTTATTACGTACGCGGATAGAGAGGTGTAGATGGGGTGATCATGATGTCGTAGCAGAAACCTCTCCAGACAATGGTTGAAAAAAAAAGGATGAAAAATCAAGCAGTTTGGAGTGTAGTTGGAGATAATCGATGCATTCACCAGAGAGAGATATGAATCGAAGAGGAAAACACGGCAAATGGTATGCTACACTCAATGGTATTTGATGAATTTCCAAATTGTAGGCTCCCTTTTGGAAAATCTTGTCATCTCTTCCGTAAGGGTATAAGTTGCTTAAAACAAAGGATGAAAAAGTATTTTCCTATCTCCCTGTCCTTCCATTTCATGAACTTTTATTATTACTCAGTGCTAAGATCTGGAGATAACATCTTTTCTTGCTTTGTAAAATTCTTAGTATAAACATCCCACAAAAGGACTTGACGTAGTTCGCCTCTACGACCACTATCGATCGCTTTCACCGGAATTATTGAACTACATAAAGGTCGAACGGCAAAAGCGCCGTTGCATAACATAATGAAACGAAATTTGGCTATGAATTAGCTACTATATGTTCGTTACATTCACATTAGACACCCTACGCAAAGGTCAGTGTTTAATTCTTCATAAAGGTTTGAAATTTTCAGTGACCATAGTCACATTCTCACTTGGCAAAAAGGGACATTTACGATGGCATCTAGAATGTATATCCTTCCAACTGATATTCTAGCAAGCATACAGCTCAACTTGAGCACATATTAATGCACAAAAGCACAAAAGCCACTCTTTTCGAGCGCTAATAAGTTATACTGGACGTTAAATGGCTGGGTTAAACTTACAAATACAACGGTGTCTTCTAATGACAGGTTGGAAACTATTGTAACGAATCTCGACCTTTGCACGTTCGGTTGCAAGTCTTTTCGTAGTCTACAAAAGTTGTATATTAGCTCTCTATATTCCACTACCTTTGTTGCACTAAAAGAAATGCGGTACGTTCATTATTCACACCTGATCCGCCTCTTCTTCTGCCACTTTTGTTTGATACATCAGATAAAATACGCCCATCTGTGTTATGGGCGACAATGTTGAATCTTCGAAATCACACAGACACTCGAGTGCGACTTCCTAGTGTGAGAGGCTTGAAGCGTTGCTAGTGAAAATTGCGCCTTTCTTGTTTGAGAAGGGGAACACGAGCGATGTCTGATTGCGATTCGCAATACACCTAACAGTGCCCAAATGCTGTTTCCCATTGCTGTCGCCTGTATCCTCTGTCCCATTCTAAAACAAGATCCGAAGGTTAATAATATAAGCAATAACCAATTCGATGGGCAATTCTCAACTTACTATAATCCGGAATTTACGCAATGGTGGATATTCAAAACCTGACCTTTGAAGAGATATAACAACCTAAACACCGTAACACTTAGAATTTCATGCTTGAATTCAAGACTGAGTTACGAGGTATTTATGAGCATTCGACTATAAAAGATGTTGGAGCATGCTTGGAGTAAGTCGAAGAACGTGATGGAAACCCCACCCCTACTAAAAAACAGGGCAAGTTTAGACGAGATTCATATCAGGCACCCCCAAATCACACCACCAGCTTTGGAAATTACAATAGCTCTCTGGCATTGAATACTACTGCTATCAGTCGTCCTGCTCACCAAACTCCGCGCGCCCTGGCTTCGAGTTGAGGTACTCATTGCTATTGCACTGGTTAGCCTTGCCCACCATTTCACCATGAGGGTTCAACTACCGCTCAATCGCCCATTGCATTGTGTAGTAAGCCACAATAAATGGGGGCACCACATATAGCACTTGGTTCCGTGCGCGCCGAAACGTGTTCGGGAAGCCCCTTGTGAAGAATCCAGCGAACGGGTTCTGTCGATTCGCGCTCATGGAATACGCAACGGTCCATTTGCCTGGCTGTCCACCACCTACATATGGGTTTCCCCAGTTTCCGATGTACCATCTGAGAAAATACTTAGGTCAAAGACGCAAAGGGAAATCAAAGAAGGAACTTGAAAGAGCTTACAAGTGCTTGACTTTCGATCCTTTGATTTCATCTCCTCCTGCCATTGCGGGATCGTGTGAAGTTATATATATATATGTGAGTGTGAGAACGGTTATTTTGGGTACTTAGCATTGGTAACTCAGGCAGCATATTTCTTTTAAATTCTTTGGGGAGAACCTTTTCAGCCTTATAGATTGCTCATTAGGAAAGGTGTCGGATGTGCACAATTGGCCAAGGTGTCCGCGAGTGCCCGAGAGCCCGCGCTGTGGACCCACCTTAGGACTGATTGTCGGGAATTGGCCATTGTAGATATGATGATCCTAAATATACCACTGGGTCGTCACAGGTTGCAATCTGCAAAATCCGATCAGGTTTGAACTTTTCAGCTCCACAACAAGCTTTCTTTTGAAAAACTGCCTTCCTGTCCTTGACCCAATTGCGTAAAGAGTCATGCCAGCAGGGCAAACACGACGGAGAAATCCGTGGGAACAACACCCGGGGACAACTGAAACAAGCTTGAATGGTTGATCTTGAGCCAATCGCCCCGCTTAGTGCCGTTTGAGATCGGCCCAGCCACGACGCCACATGCACGACCCTTCTTAGGATTATCGATTGCCCACGTAACAGCTCTAGGCTGACACCACAGCCCCTCAGCTCGTCTATAGCCTCGTATTGCCGGTTGGGTCGTCTAGCTTACCACCTCCACACACCTGCTTGGTTGCCTGACTGTGGGTGGAGGCCTCTTGACTGGAACCGAAGACATAAGCAATAAAAGCGCACTTAATATCTTCACAGCCCTCTCTGATCATTCTGGATTATACAACCTTTCTTCATTGCTTAACAATATCTCAGCACCATGGGTCGTTGGGCAGATCAAGACAGCGTAAGGCAGTCCAACGTCGTGATATACCTTTCCAATACTTATCAACGTACACAGGATGCGCAGCGTCTCCCTGAAGGCATGGAGCGTGTAGGCTACGATGCAGACACGCAGACATACACTTACCGCGATTCTTCCGGGCGGTACTACGAAGGTGACCAAGGCAACCGCTATGGCGTGCTTCGTCCTGGTATGCTATGCCTCTTTCTACCATCTACATTCCGACTGACTAACACCTTCACCACTAGCCGGCCAAACCCGCTCCACCCCAACTGTCGCCGAAACCGTCTTCCAGGACGAAGAAATCAAAAGGTCGAACCGTGACGCGGTCCGCCACATGTTACCGTTCGCCCTCCTTGTCCTAGTCTTCCTCCTTCTCCTCTTCAATTTCGTAAATGGGGGTTTCAGCAGTGGAGGTGATAAGAAGACTTCTACTGACGACGCACGCGAGCAGATTCACTGTGGTCAAGGCAGCACTAAAATTCAAATCAAAAAAGGTGACACGTGCTGGGAGATCGGAAAAAGTTATAGTGTGGGTGTAGAGGAGCTGGTCGGGTTGAAGGGAAATGAAAGGATCGATTGTGAAATGTTGAAGGTGGGAGGTTGGATTTGTGTCCCGGCCTGAAGAGCTTAAGAGTGCATAAAATGTTGTCGGAATATTCAAATCACACCGATGGGAGTTGTCTTTTGGAGTTATGGGTGGCAGCTGCAGGGTTATGAATCACATTTCTATTTAGGGTCTTTTGTACTGTTACGAATTTGGTATTGTCTTCAGACGAAAGTCTGACTACCTAAGCAAGGGCCATCTACCAGAACGGTGTGAGCTGGAATCTTTCCTCCCTCAAATGGTGCGGTTATGACAACTGTATTTTGATCCGTCGGGTATCGAGTTATGTGTCCGGTTCCCGTTGTATCAGCTGCAAATATCAAACCCCCCACACCCCCAAGTATCCATGCACTTACAGAGTCGTCATGCGGGAGGGTTATATGAGCGGCTCCAGACAGAAAGTGAACGAGTCTTGGAAAACCTCAGCAATTTTCAGAGCCTCAAGAATAACAGAGAAAATCGTACTGTGGTACTGGCGCTGTATGGATTCCGCCATCATATCGAGGAGGTATGATCGCATATGCAAAGTTGGTATTGTTACTGACAATTGCAACATCCGCCCCACGGACTCCAGGGACTGAGGATGTACGAAAGGGTTCCATGAGTTGCCAACATTCAAAGGCAGAATTGTTGTGTTTTGTCACCAGCGCAGTGGTCGTCAAATATGTGGCGTTGGTGTTGGCGTTGGCCTGGGCAACAGCAAGGAGGCAAACCGATGAAGGAAAGGCGATTGAGATCATGGTGATAAAAATGATTAAATGAATAAATCGAGATACCTACAATCTTTTTTCCAAAGATGCCGTTCACTTATAGCCCCTCAATTTTCTCCGCACTATTTTCTACATCTGGAAATAAAGAGATTAACTGCCGTTTGCGAGGAGCTAACAACCTCGCAGCATCCTGTTTTGGCGTCTTAATCTGACTTTGATGCATTGTCAGCAAATGACAGCAGAAGTGACATGGGCAACCACTAACTTTGGACAAACGAATGGTGCTGGCTCAGTTAGGTACACATTGTGTTCACATCATTCATCCTATTTCCGTCTATTGCAACATGGCATTTCCATCGAATGTTTCTTTTAAACATACACATACAAATTGTTAGAGACGTCATTTGCGGTTCTCCTTTGTTAATACTTGATCATTGATCCGTCTCTAGCTGTTGGCTAATATACACCTCACGTGATCCCAGAGGTACCCCGGTAATTATCAAATTTCATATTATCATCATCTAGATGCAATAGCAATGTACTGCCCCAGAGAGATGGAAAACATGGACCAAGAACAAGGGCGGTTCAGATGTTGGTGGGGTGGAGATTTGAAGGCCAAGCCTACCTGACTAAGCCTCGAAATTCGTCCGACCTATCCACTCTCGCCATCATCGACTTCTGGCGGCGGCGACATTTACCATCATCCATCACCCACGCACAGTTTTACGCCACCTCTCTTCCTTTGCCTGGTAATGCTGAAAAGGTGCGGGTTCCCTCTCCGTCCTTCCGAACGCCGCCCTCCGCCCCCCCATTACCTGCAATGTCTACTCTCCTCCGTCGATCTGGGCATCTAGCACGACTCTCTAGGCCTAACCTCGCTGCCGCATCAAGAACGCCATTCGCCCTCCGAAGACAGGCGCCGCTATTGCAGTGCTTGTATGCGCAACAGCGCGCCCGATTGTATGCGACCCAGCCGCCAGAGGTGCCGAAGAATAGCAAGAAGGATGAGGAGGTAGAGAAAGTAGAAGGGAAGCAGTCCCCAGCGGAGAAGGAGAAAACTTCCGAGCAAATAGAGGCGAAGAAGGATGAGCCAGCGGCGGAATCAGAAACGCCGATGGTCAAGCTGACACCAGAGGAGGAGCAACTGTTAGACCGGCTGGCGGCATTTGTGTCTATTGGGGTGCCCAAGTCGCAGCAAAAGCAGATCAAACAGGCCATTGAAGAAATCAAGAAGACGGGGATTCCCGAGGACGTCCGTGAGGAATTTGGAGAATTCGAGAAGCTGGCAAGAGGCGAGAAGCTAGACATGGCCACTGCCGCGAAGCTCTCTCGGCTAACGACGCAATGGGCAAGGAAATCAGCCGACAAGCCAATATCCAAGGACAAAAGTACAGAGAAACCTCAGCAAAAATCCGGTGCCCATGATCCCGGACCCCAGAGTAACAAGAAGCAAGAGAAGAGTGGTGCGGGTCTTCCACCTCCGCGATTCAGCCAAAGCGTGGATTGGAACACTACTATTATTACTACATTCCTCGCATGGCTCTTGTACCGAATGTTCGTACCTGGAGAAAACGCCAAGGATATAACATGGCAAGAATTCAGAACAACATTTCTTGATAAAGGCCTGGTGGAAAAGATTGTAGTCTTGAATGGTAACAAAGCTAAAGTACATCTTCATCGGGAAGCCGTTGCGTCTATGTATCCCGAATCTCCGGCAGCTAGCTCCAACTTCTACTACTACTTTACCATTGGGTCTGTCGAAGCATTCGAAAGGAAAATGGACGACGCACAGTACGAGCTAGATATTCCGAGCTCGGAACGTATTCCAGTAGCTTACGCCAACGAAATTTCCTGGTTTGGCACTTTCCTGTCTTTCGGCCCCACGCTCCTCCTTCTTGGCTCATTGCTATACTTTACCCGACGCTCTGCCGGAGGTGGCGGCAGCAGCAGCGGCATTTTTGGCATGGGTAGGAGTCGAGCGAAAAAGTTCAATCACGAGACTGACATCAAAGTCAAGTTTGCCGATGTTGCAGGCATGGACGAAGCGAAACTAGAGATCATGGAGTTTGTTTCATTCCTCAAAGAACCTAGCCGATTTCAGAAACTTGGAGCCAAAATCCCCCGTGGAGCAATTTTGTCAGGCCCCCCTGGAACGGGTAAGACTTTGCTTGCCAAAGCTACAGCAGGAGAATCGGGAGTACCGTTTTTCAGCGTGAGCGGCTCCGAGTTCGTTGAGATGTTCGTCGGTGTTGGTGCCTCACGTGTACGAGATCTCTTCGCTAATGCACGCAAGAGCACCCCCTGCATCATTTTCATTGATGAAATCGATGCCATTGGGCGTTCTCGAGCTAAACAAAACTTTGGTGGTGGCAATGACGAGCGTGAGGCAACTCTCAACCAGATTCTGACCGAGATGGACGGTTTCAATACAACTGAACAGGTCGTAGTGCTTGCTGGTACCAATCGGCCGGATGTTCTTGATAAAGCTCTTATGCGACCAGGTCGCTTCGATAGGCATATCAACATTGACCCTCCCACCATCGATGGACGGGCGCAGATTTTCGCCGTACATCTCAAGAAGGTCATTACTAACGAAGATATTGAATTTTTGCAAGGCCGGTTAGCAGCGTTGACCCCCG
The DNA here is from genome assembly GCA_013620735.1 of Clavariopsis aquatica. Taxonomy (NCBI): domain Eukaryota; kingdom Fungi; phylum Ascomycota; class Dothideomycetes; order Pleosporales; genus Clavariopsis; species Clavariopsis aquatica. Next base: position 25,861 of record JAAZQE010000044.1, on the reverse strand, counting down.
GATTCTCTGGTGCTGACATAGCCAACTGTGTCAACGAAGCAGCCTTAATTGGTATGGCCCCGAAGCTCCTTCATATCGCATAACACTGACATGCAACAGCTGCCCGCCATCAAGCCGAAACAGTATCGATGGTTCATTTCGAACAAGCTATTGAACGTGTAATTGGTGGTCTCGAAAAGAAGTCATTAGTTCTTAAACCAGAAGAGAAGAGAGTTGTTGCCTATCATGAAGCCGGCCACGCCATTTGTGGATGGTATTTCAAATATGCGGACCCACTCCTGAAAGTCTCGATCATTCCTCGCGGACAGGGTGCTCTCGGTTATGCACAATATCTGCCTGCGGGCGATACATACCTGATGAATGTTCACCAGCTCATGGATCGCATGGCCATGACTCTCGGTGGCCGTGTGAGTGAGGAACTCCACTTCGACACTGTTACATCAGGTGCCTCAGACGATTTCCGAAAAGTCACGCAAATGTCTACTATGATGGTGACAAAATGGGGGATGACAAAGAAGATTGGTTACATCTACTTCGAAGATGACGGCGGCAATCAACAATTCCAGAAGCCCTTTTCCGAAGAAACTGCCAAGAATATTGACAGCGAGGTGAAGCGTATCGTCGACGAAGCATACAAGCAGTGCAAGGATCTACTCACAGAAAAGAAGCACGAGGTGGGCCTGGTTGCAGAGGAGTTGCTAAAGAAAGAAATGTTGGGTCGTGAGGATATGATCAGGTTACTCGGCCCAAGGCCATTCGAAGATCCGCAGGACTTCCACAAGTATTTTAGCGGTGATCATGGAAGAGTGCCCGGATTAATTGAACCTACGGGTGATAAAGGGGTGAAGGGTCCATTAGTTCCGCCTATAGATACACCTACACCCTCACCAGCGTTTAAGAGTGCTGGACTCGATACCCAAAGGCGGGACTGACGATACGACGTCTGGTATTGTATCACCTGTATAAAGAAGCATATTTTGGTCATTGGCTGGTGCATGAGTACGAATTCATGCGTCGAAAAACATTTTAGCTTGCATATAGCATATGGCGGGTTACTGTATCTTTCGTCCATGTACCCCTTCCTCCACTCTGAACGAGCAAACGTCGCTGGGTAAATGCAAAGTGTATAATAGACTGTCCCGTTATATATGAAGCGGGTGTGTATTTTTATTAACGCTTTAAATTGCGGCTAATGGCAAAAATCAAGTGATTACTTTCAGGTCACAATAATCAAGATCAAGTTCGTGAAGAACTAATCACATGAACGACATGTCACACAAATACAGATAGGGCCTATCTAGGTAGGTTTTCTCTAAAAACGTGATAACCCAACCACCTCGATGCACCGATGCAACCTGCATCATCAGAATATCACTTGCAACACTTATATCCCGTTATACCTATGAGTCAACTAGATGATAGTAGCAACTAAGAAAGACTGATTCTCTAAAAACTCAGCAGCTGGTACCTGTGGCTCCTGCTACGAAAACATAGCAGCTAAGATATATTAACTATTGAGCTATATTAATCCGCCAACTGACACGACAAGCCAACAGACGCTTGCTGAGCCAATTGAACATCGTTTGAGTAATATAAGGACAGATATTATGAGCATAGCCAGCCTGAGTGCTGAAGAGAAGGTCGACTATTAATAGGATTACGAGCGACACAAGTTAAAGCAATTCAAGGATACGAAGCTACAGCAGGATCTAGTAAAGAATCGCCAGCAGACACCTATAGATACTCGAAGACGTAACCGAACCCTACGATAGACTCGTAGCCCTGAGCAAGCCCTCACATTGAGTGACGCGACGCGCAGTCGCAAGCAATCTGTAAAGTACCGCGATATTCAGGAATCGGCTCGTTACAAGGTGGAGGAGTAGCTACAACAACGAGTGGAGATAACAACGGAGCTCTAGATACTTGAGATACTAGAAGTAGCAGGAGTACGTTCGGAAAAAGACTTTTGAATTGGAGCCAAATCAATCGACACTGGGTACTCGTCAGCTGCCTTGAAAGAAATATATTCTCATAAAGTAATTAAGCTATCTAGGTACGTGGTTAGGTTCACACAATACCTATGACGTGTCCTCACGTTATACACAATGGATACTTTTTGAATGGAGAAGACCAGAAATCAAAACACATAAAATTCACGTTTCTAACATATTCGTTAGTTCATATTCCAAGAACTTATCTCAACATAGCATAAACCACGGCCATGAATTGTCGATAGACTGCTTTCTCTCTATGGCCTTTAAAGTAGAACTTTCGTTCTACATCACACATTTCACAGTTTTTCCGTTTTTATTAAGATGCTATAGAAGGAAGGAAGAAAGAAAGAAAGAAAGAAAAAAAGACTAGAAAGGTATCAGTGATACAAGCAAGCCTTTCTAAAGCTTGTATACATTCTGCTAATATACATCTGAACAAATAGAAACAGACATGGTTTGTAAGAAAATGCTCTTGGAATATCTAAAATACAATTGAGACCACTACTTCACCTCTATTTCGCTTTGACGATGAGTTACCTCCGTAATATATGTTAGAGGCGGTTGCTCCATGCTTTTCGGACTTTCCAATGGCTCATCGCCTGACAGGGTACTGCGTGATCGCTCAATCTGGACATCCCTGACACCAGTAGAACTACTCGCCAAACCTTTTCGGTCAAGTAGCGTGAATTTTTCGTCTCTTTTCATCTGCTTCCATATCCTGCTCAACTCGTCTCGAATGTAGCCAGCGTTACAGCGATCTTTCGGCACTACCACGAGAGTACGTTCTATCAGCTTCACACAACCATCTACCCACAACGGAGGAATCCTTTGACCTAGAACTGTGGGATCTGGATATACTTCACACCGATCCGGAAGATCTTTCAGCCACGCCATTACGGTTTCCTTGGCCCTCTTTGTATCGACGTCGTAGAAACGTTGATCTACACCACGAGGTTTTTCACACTCCTCTCGTAGCTCAGCCACTAGGGGCGGAGCTACAGCATAAGCAAGAACTTCGGAGAAGATACATCCTAAAGCCCAAACGTCTCCACTCTTAGGATTCAATTGGTTTTTGCCCTCACCCTCAATTTCTGGCGCCGTGTACCTTCCTGGGTCACGCTTAGCGGTTGTGATGGAGACTGGCCGTGGAGAGATCGAGCGGTTCTGCCGGTGTGTAACATCAACACCCAATTTGTTGGATTCAGGGATGAGTAGGCGAGGTGAGTTGGGCGCACATTTCGCCGGCTGTTTCACTTGATTCTCCTTAATCTTCGAAAGACCAAAGTCCGCAATCTTCCACTGGCCCACTGGGAATTTCTCATTTTCAAGGTCGGGATAAAAGACCAAAATGTTTTCAGGTTTCAAGTCGTTATGTACCAAAGACCAGTTATTGTTGTTAAACAGACTGCAGTGTAAAAAGTGCAAAGCGTCTGCTAGGTTTTGGCTCTCTCTGATTAAGTCACCAGCCCACCAATCGTGGGAATTGTTGCGACCTACGGAGCTTGTATCGTGTCGGGTTCGATGTTCTTCGTCATGATTATTTGGGCGCTCATTTAAGAGTCTTTTCAGATCATATGCCGCCAGATCATATAGGATGAAATGCACTCTTCCTGTGTTAGGCGAGTCCCTGATAATTGTGGCAATGTTTACCATGATACGGTTGTGCATGCTTAGAAACCCTCGTAAAGACTTCAGGTTGTCGAACTCCACGGTTTCAACCGTCTTTTCAACCACACATTTACAAGCAACAGCTTTAACCTATGAGGCATTAATAAATAGAATGGTTTAAAGAGAATAAATGGCGCCGACAAACCTTTATATTGTCAGATTCCCTCCCTGGTGTGGTATACTTCAAATGCCGTGCAGCGATCATGTGCTTGAAAACAATTCCGGTTGCGCCACTTCCGATTTCTTCCCCAGGCTCTATGAAAGGAAACCGTCTCTCAGCTTGATCTTTGGTCAACTCATATGGTTCTTGTCGCTCCTCTATGACCAGCGGACAGAAAATCCATTGGTTCTCCCAAAAGTCGGGCGCAAAATCCTGTCCAAGAAAATCCTCTCTCAACAGCTCCTCGAGTGTGAATATTAAGTGATTATCAGTTCTTTGCTTATCAATGAATATGCTCCGGAAGTTTCCCCAATCTCTGAAGCGTATCAGGATTAAAATCGAGATGATCTTTTGAAATTTGAGCATGTCGTCATTGTGGTCCCATTGTGGATTGTACCAGCTTTGCCGTGTGTAGAATTGTCTCTTGTATACTGGACTCCAAAATTTGGCCAAGTCTTCCGGTAGAATGATTTGTGAATTTTTACGATCGGAAGATTGTTTAGTAAGGCTGCGGAGTTCTTTTCTAATTTCTTCCTCCAGGTCACTCAATTTGGGGCAAGGTTCCATTCGTTCGTTTTCCGGAATCAATCCTTCCAAGGATGACGTTTGTGCTATTCCATTCCGGGGGAGACGTGTTTTGTGTGGACTGAAAAAAACAGCACCGAAATAAGACTGGCAATTCCCCATTACCAGGTCCCTTGCTTGAACAAGTGTACACTGTTGTCGGGAGCACGATTGCGGAATCAATGTCTTGTCTTGAGGATCAGCGTGTTCGGCAGGTGTCGTGTGACGCACCAGAAGCTTAAAGAATGTTTTAATGGCCATAGTTCAGGCTCCAGTTCGTGCGAGCCGAATCTCACTTTGCTTGTGGGGGGAAATGATAACTCCTGCTGTGTTTGCTTTTGCTAGGCTGATCGCTGGCGGTTACCTCTGTGTGGGAGGGGCGAACTGAATGGGCCACAGATCGAAGCAGGTGATCCTCAAAATGATTTTCAATATATAATGTACGCCCATTTATCCCGCTCAGCTATATTCTCGGTGTAGGGAAACAGGCATTGATTCGCAAGAAAAGGGGGCAGTGACAGCCCACATGAACGCCACATAGGGACGCCGCAGAAGCATACAGGGAACGAATTCCCGAAACCAATCCCTTACAAGGTGCGATCTAAGGTAAAACCAGGGGTGGCGTATGTAAGGCAAACAAGAGTGTATGGTGTGACTAGGAGGGGCGGTGAGTAGCACCAATAATGCACTTCTTCAGCCTTGTCCTGCCATCCACTTCATCATTAATCATCTACCGGCAGCAAAATTTAATGGACTGCAGGATATTATTCAAATAGTAATTTAAATTACATTTCCAGGCAAGGGGGCAGATGAGGCTCTGCAATCACCGTTACCAAAAAGGTAGGTATATAGGGCACCCATTGGCAAGGCACACTCAGCCAGAGATTCAGCCTTGAGTATTGGGCCTACAATAGTCAGAACTGCTTTTCCACCACTTCCACAGTTTCATGATGACTAGATACGCTGTCCACAATGTCATTGGGGCCAAACTGACTGGCTATATCACACGCGACAAGCTGGAAAGGTTCTTGGAAGACAGATTCCCGAGGAGCGACTATCCCGGTGCTCTAACCAATCGCTTCGAGCTCAAGGTGTCATATAAATTTGCTCCGTGTACTGTGGCGTTTTCTTATGGCTAGTTAGGAAACGAACGACCAATTTGAATTCTATGCTCCAGAACTAATTCCCGAGGTAAGTCACCAGAATACACTACTTCTAGAACACAACAAGTGGTCGCTAATATCAAAACGACAGTCGGCTTACCGGTGTGTGAATCTGCGCCTGATTTGAGGCATTTGGTCCGCTAAAATGTGATAGGCCGCTGAAGGACAGGAATAAGTGAGACAAAAGGAATGTTACGAGGCGTGCTCTCTCCGTTCGTGGCGACTTCCTCAGTCATGTCGTATTTCATGCCAAAAAAAGCAAGCTACTGCATAGGGGGTACTCAGCCTTGTTAGTTGCGAATTGAATGTATGTGCAAATGTGCAAACCTCTCCTCATACCAAGTCCTCAAACCAGGTGCCATAGTGACGTGAAAATTGTGACTCAACATCCCTATACAATATTGAGTGCACAGCTACTGATGGAACCTTGGTATCCCGTCTGCTCCTCATCTAGTGTGTAACAACGTTCTTCACCGGTTCATATGCACCACATATAGCCCTTTTGTTATTGGTCAAGTTATTGATAGCTCTGCGCCTAATCTTTTCAGCCTTACGCCCTTGTCTATCCCCCTAAAAAAACATTAACCACCTTGACGCTTCAGTTTATTGAACGTTGGAAAACTTGCCAAGATTCTAGAAATAATGGTTGAATTCACGTCATCATACGCATCGCACACACTTGTATCGTACAGTGCCTTTACTGACGATTGGGAATTTCGCCTCAGGCGACTGAAGGGCTGTCAAGATGCACTGTTCGATCCGCTTCAGTTCCATGCCAGGTTAATTCGAATTCGTGAGTTTATGAGAACAGTGACGTTTGAACTGATATCACATACCAATCTACACATAGGCGAAGAAAGACCAGCGGTCACTATTATCGAAAGCGAATTGGCTCTGGCTGAGCTATTGTTGAAAACGAATGATGATACCTTTAAGATTTTGTATGAGAAATTCTGGAACCCATTTATTGAAGATAAATCTCATTGAGACTTGTGTAGATCCTTCTTTCAAACTTTCTCACTCGATCCCTTACAATGCACAGAGACAGCTATGATGCAGGTGATCGCTAAGTGGGGTATAGCTGCAATGTTTTTAGATGTTCTCTTAAAATTTGGAGACCAGGCACAAGTCTTTGAAGAATCTTCTGGGTTTCGACAAAGCTGCCAACAGGTTGATGGATCATTCGGTATGCATTTCAAGTGCGACTTCCGCTTCATTAGATATCGAACATAAAGACCAATACTTACCAGACGCAGAATTATGTTATCAGCTTATGTACGTTGAACCTAGTGGCCGACAACATCCTAGGGACCCATGGTCTTTCCGGCAAACCGGGGTTCAGCATAAGTATGAGAGTGTTGGAACTCGAAATACTGTCATCTTGCTTCATAATAACGACGCATCAGCGGCACAAGAGGGTCTAGAAAAGCAAGCTAGTTCTCCAGAGCGGCATGCGCTTGCTTCACATCCCTTAAACGTCCATCTGATGATCGTATCATCTTACATGGTGCATTGGCAGGACCATATTGAAAGTTTAGCTCGGTCGTTACAGGACATAGTGAGTTTTCACTACTTTCCTTTCCGATGAAACCTATGTCTCTAAATTGGCCAGCGAAAACACATTCTAGTTATTGACACGAAATGCTCGAATTTCGAAGCCAAAGAGCTCCAGGCTCTCAGAAATATAGAAGACAAGATAGTATGTCGAGCATGTCGGTGTCTGAATAGTACAAAAGTCCTCATAATGACTTTAATCCAAATTAACGACTCATTATCAACATCTGATCCAGCGCTTGCTGCAGAATCTATATTAGTCAATCAGCAACTGCAACTTATTACTCAACGGCTGGAGGGACATATCAACGCTGCTGAAACATTAGCATTGAGAATACAGGCTACCCTAGGCTTAGTGAGTTATTTCATTCCCGAGAAAGAGGAATATTGGACTGATAGCGTATAGCTCACAAACATGTTAGATCTCCAAAACCAAGCAAATTCGAATAGAATCAGCACTCGGATCCTACGTTTGACGCACGATAGCGTGGACGATAATGCCACTGTACGAGTCATTACTATTTGTACACTGATATATTTGCCCGCGTCGTTCATGGCGGTATGTAACTTTTTAATACTAATATGGAAACTCTAATTAAGATAAAATGTAGTCATTTTTCGGCATGAACTTCTTCGAATTCCAAAGTGATATTGGAGGAATAAGGACAAGCCCTAATTTCTGGGTCTATGTTGCTGCAACTATTCCACTAACAGCGATCACGGTTGGAGCTTGGTATGTGTTCAAGATGAGGCATGACAGGAAAAGAAAGGAGAAAAGGGCAGACGAGGAAATGGCTGGATGAATTCGAGGATGCTTACTTCAATAGGTAGGCCTGAATATTCTGATCTAATTACATTTAGAGCTTTCAAGGGGTTAGTAGATGTGAGCCTTTGGTGTAGAATATAACAAAAAAGGTTCCTTCTGTCGAAACCAGCTCCGTATGTTCGCCCTTCTTGCTTGGAGTCGGGAAAAAAAATAATATGAAAAAAGAATTGGCAGCACCCTCGGTGGAAACTCTAGAGGTTAGCATCGGTGGTCGCTCTAATCTTGGAGGCTTCGGGTGGATTGATACTCTAAATGATCACATCGTCTACGCTAGTCACCTGTGCAAGACACGAGCGCCATAATTACCCAACATTCTAACCCGGAACTAACATGTCAGCCAATTTATATGCCAAGATAATCCTGTTTCATGTCACTATACTTAGTTATTTCATCCTCTTTGATACGAAAGAATGTTGCGCTGTATAGCATAGCCTCTTTCTATACAGAATATACACGATAAATAAATCAATGAAATCGGACATTGATGTAAAAGCAGCATAACGCACCACTTGAAAGTTATGGACAATCGAAATGAACTCAAGTCGTTTCTCTGGTGCAAGTGGCGATTTACTCCCCACCTCATCTACTCTATACTACTCTTAGCATATCATGCTCCGTAGTAACACAATGCAAATCAAGTGTTTTCCCTGACCCAAACCTAAACGCCTTTCTCAATGCAGCAACCGAGCCCTCGTATCATACATATTGTGTACATGCACATCCCAACCTCGATTCTCCCAAATCAGGTTCCGTCATCACTTCACTTCCTTCTCTAACAGCTCCTTTGCCTCATTAACCTTGGTGGCTATATACGGACTCCCACCCCGGTCAGGGTGGTTCAGCAGCATAAGTGATCTGTGCTTTTTGCGGAGGAGTTCTTTCGTTATACCACGTTCTCTAACCGCTCGTTAGCATCTGCCTCACTCTTCTTGTCTACCATGCTAGGAGTCTAGACGTACGGCATTTCTAGTATGAGGGCGGCCTCCTTCCTGGTCATTTTCGGCTCGAATCCACCTTTATAATAACTTCTTCCAAGTGCACCCATCCCGGCAGCGCCTCGTGATCGCCGGAGAGCAACAAGTCCTGCACGGCCCTACATAAGACGTCCATATTAGTGTATGTCCTCTCATTTCTCACTCCTCTCGGTTAGGAGACATACGAAGAAGGCGGCAGCGCCGAGGCCTAAGACAATTGTCCACCCAGACATCCTAGATTTCTCGGGAGCAGGCTGAGACTGCAACGGTGCGGGATAGGTTTGCGCTGATGCTGGACTTGGACTGGTCATGGGTGGGAGATGGTGATGTTGAGGTGAATTTGCTCTCTTCGAGAAAACGCTAGACCGGAGATCTCCGATTGGATGAGACGGGATTTCCAAAATTCTCGAAATCTTGGCATTTCTAACTCCAACTTTTCGTTTTCGACATTGACCATTCTACCAACTTCTTCCCACCCCACCAACTTAAACAGAAAACAGTAAGCATCATGAGAATCGAGGTACGATATTTCTCGCTATTCATTACTCCACCTCGCGAATATTGTGTCAAATCGTGCACGAACCGCAGATGGCGCAAATATTCCCGCCCGCTCTACCTAAAGGATAGTGCTGATACCTTGCAGACGTGTTCCTTTTGCTCTGCGCCAGTATATCCATCAAAAGGCATCACATTTGTGCGCAATGATGCCCGCGCCTTCCGATTCTGCAAGTCAAAATGGTACTTGCTCGATTTCAATCACTTGACATCCACTAACACTCGAAAGCCACAAGAACTTCAAGATGAAGCGGAATCCTAGAAAGCTCGGCTGGACCAAGTCCTTCCGTCATGCACACAACAAAGAGCTCACCGTCGATACCACCCTTCAGTTCGCCGCTCGTCGGAATATCCCCGTCCGTTACAACCGCGACCTCATCCAGACGACCCTCAAAGCCATGTCCCGTGTCAGCGAGATACGGGCGCGACGTGAGCGCGCCTTCTATAAGGCAAGGATGCGGGGCAATAAAGAGAGGCAACGTGCCGATGACAGGAAGCTGGTCGAGGAGAACCAGCATCTACTTCCGCCAAGCGAGCGCTGGGAGAAGGTTGATACTGAGGGCATGGAAGTCGAGGTTGATGTCGACCAAGTCAAACAGAAAATTGAGAAGAGGAGGCAGGAGATTGCGGTGGGTGCTGATGAATCTGAAATGGAGAGCGACATTGAAGAGACCTTGCCCAAGATCAAGAGCAAGAGGAAGCTGAAGATGAAGGTGGGAGGCGGTATCGAGGCGATGGACGTTGACGAGTGATTGTGGGGGAATATCAAGTGTTTATCATTAGTAGTGCGCAAAAGTGCTGTGACGAGAAAGAGTTTATTACCTTGGAGTCAGGCGTCATATGGGCCATATTGGGATGTCAAGGTCACGAATTCGATACCATGTTTAAAATAACTAGCTTTCCAATGCTCAGCCCTCCCATCGTGTGAGTTTCTAGCTATCCTCAAGGAAAACGGACAGAAAGGCCCAATGTCTCACGAACTTCGTGGTTGTCAAGCTATTGATAGATTCCATCATTAAACTTACAGATTCCCAGGAAACGACCCGGGTAATCTTTAATAGGATGCGTCTTTTTTTTCGTCTCTCCATAATTTAACTGATCTGTTTTTCTAATAGCCAGCCCGAGGCCATGTCCAATCCGTTGTCCTTGTGTTCTGTGAGGAATATTGGGTAGATGTATACGTACTTGTCTTTCCCGCGTATTTGCTCATCTATCTAGTATCTTGTTTCCCCTTCGAAGGTCGGAAGATTGTGTGCCGGAAGGTTCGACTCCCATGATTCATTCGTTAGGTAGAGGGTCAGCCTCAAATTCCTCCAAAGGCTATTAGGATTCGGTTGAGACTACTTGGATTAATACTGAGAGAAGAACATCTGGTAGCAATGAGTAGATTCTATTACTGGCGTTTCACCTGTGAAGATTCGAGGGGAATGCAAGCTGTTCCCAGGTTCATAAATCCGTAGTTTGATGAGGTATGGACTAAGTACTCTATGACAAAGGTTCTCTGGCAATGTCACTGATGTTATGATGCTTATGAATCTATGTAGGGTAATTGGAAATTGCCTACGACTTCGGGGTAGCGGGGAATGTGTAACATATGCACGACTTTCATGGCCGATGAAACGCTTGTCCGTTTTGAAAGGGCAGATGATATTGATTGAGCATGAGCTGTAAGATGAAGTTATGCCTGGCAAAAATTTCATTAAGCAAGTGCTCTTCACAATCTATGTAGGAAAACAGTACACGATTATCCAGAAAGAAATGCGAAGTTTTCTCATGTGATTTCAATCAATCTGGAGAAGAACTCCCTGGTATTGTCGAGTTTATTTTAGAAACTTGTTTTAATCTTTCCAAAAAGTCCATATAAATCAATATTGAATGTGATATTTTTAGATTTCTATTCCTTTGAGCTCCAAGGATCGGAAAACCACAGAATTGATAGCAATTCGGTATTAATCATATGGGAAGACTCGAAGAATTTCTATAGTGACTCAAGGCCCCCACCTTGTTCGATGTGCTAGGGGAAGGGGGGAGGGATCAAAAGGAAGTATTGATAGATGAGGGTGAGAACTAGTACGCTGTCTACTGACAACGAGTCACGAATGATAGATATAAAGACATAAGAGGTCTCGGATGGAAGATAATGCGTTAAAGAGACAATCCTTCGGATTGCCTTTAAATTATGATAGCGTACACCTACAACCAAGCATCAGCAAATATGTCGACACATGTATCCAAGCGAGTGTCGGAGATCATAGCCTTCTATTTTCATTTCCACTCTTGTAGAAATTTTAATTACTAATTCCACTACCCTGTTCTTACACTCCAATCTCTCTGGACTGTAATGCCACCCGCATTTACCGCCTCTCTACCACCACTATGATCCGTTTCATGACTTCTCCTCATTAACTCGACGTCTCCATCCCCATGCCCGACGGCATTGTGACTATTATTATCGATGATCTTGAACCCATCCTCCTCACTATCCAACTTCGTCAACCCGGCCAGCGTCGAGAACATACCCCCCGAGGATCCTTTCTTGCGACCGCCCCGCGAGCGTCCCCCACTCGTCATATGCGAAGGCCGGTCACCACTGAAGGGGCCTGGTGTTCCGCTCGACGGTCGTGAATTCCCAGTGAAGGAGAAGAGCTTGTTGAGGCCGAGGAACCCGACTGCGGGCTTGAGGGACGGGAGACATGCGCATATAAGGCCGACATTGATCTCGACAATACTCCAGACGATGACCTCGCGAAAGTTGTAGGTGACGTTGGCCGATGTAGCGATGGGAATGCTGAGGAAGATGCGGAGGCGGATGATCGAAACTATAGCAATAAAGGTTCCAAGCATGAACATGCTGGCTAAGACTATGCGCTGTGCGAGTGGCGCATGCAGGCGCCAGACGTACGGGATGGGCATGATAACGAGAATGCCGTCAGTGATGACGTTAGGGAGCGAGCCTCCAAGATAGATACTTTTCACAGGTATGCATGCTTTCACAGGAACTATAGTGATGTCCCAAGATGCGCGTATGGGGTTGCATGCAAATATGACGAGGAAGAGCTACACGAGAGATTAGAGGAAAGCTAAAGGTGGTACTCCGATTAGAAAAATGTCACATACCAGGGATATGAGCCAAGAAAATACAATAAAGGTGACGGTTAGGATGGGAATTCGTGCCGTGAGCGAGAAGAGCCTCCAGTAGAACGCCAGGATCGAAAATTTTGTGATGGCAATCGATGTGAGGTACAAGATTTGTCCCCAGAAGACAAAGTAAAGAAATTTAATGACCTCTTCTGTATCTAGTTCCCCAGCCTGGTGACCGAGGGATTTTCGCAGTACTAAGTTTGTACGTTAGAGTAGGACTTTAAGAATAATCTGGGGATCCTACCAATCATACAAATCCAGAAAAACCCATTAGCAGAAACTAATGACACTACTGAGATAGCGTCGTCAAGACCAATGTTCCTCCAACCACCCGCCCGCTTTCGACACCAAAACTTTAAAGGAACGAGAATCATGATGAGGATGTAAGTGGAGATTGCAGAACCATCAAGACGATGGTGGAACGAGTCAAGACTTTCCATGACCGGTAATATCGTACAACAAGTCGTAACGAGAGATGTCGAAAAAAAAAAAAATAATTAGAAACAATACCACGCCACGAACATCCAGGGAGGAGAGAGAGGAAGGAACTCGAGGATATAACGCCTGCTCGAGTTTGTGGTGGGACCTTAGCCAAGTCGTTTGGCAGAAATTGCTCAGGTGAATTTGAAAATGCGTATTCAGTTCCTGATCGTAGGGATTCCCATCGTTGATCTTGCATGAACTCGGTATGGCGTTGGGAGGCCATCGAAACCGAGAGTGTGGGTCGGGAGGAACAACCGAACAGGACCAATGGCCCTTGACACTAGGTATAATACCTGTTAGTAGTTGGCTGCCTACCGGTGTAGAGCCTTCTTGCGGTCTGTTTGGCAGATAATTCATCATCAGGCTAGGTTCATGCATGCAGGAAATATGTTTAAGCCTTAAGATCACTGCTATGTTCCTCCTGTTTCTCATTCCACTCGAAGCGAGGCAACAGAGAACTGCCATACCAATCCTACGGCCACCAACATCTCGTCATTTTCATCATGCATTCCTCTTTCATTATATCTTCACTGAAATAGGAGACTAGAACCTTTCCAATTCGCACACCTTCTATAAGTCCATTCCACCAATGCGTCTGTTTCATCCCTCGGAGGTGTTGATTTCCTGGAAATGACTACTCTTGCTAGAGCAAGGATCTACAAAGTCCCAACCCGTATAGGACACTAAACAGAGTTTGTACTGTGTACGAGCGATACGTAACTACCATACCACACAGTGGGAGGTATATTTATGAAGGTCACCTTCGATAGCTTCAGCTCAGTTAGCCTACCACTTCATCAAATTCCATTTGATATATACTCATGGACACCATCTCTCACCAACTACGTTCGTCACGGCACGCTCAAGGCTTGCGGGCGGGGCAGCGGGAAGACTAGGTACAAAAAGGGGTACTTCCCCAGCCAAAACTCAGTGCCAAAAAAGGGATCTTCCAGAAGATTTAAGTGGTTAGCTACCCTTGTTGAGGCTCACAGAGAGAGTTCAAGAAGCCTGGGCTGATCAATACAAGCCTTTCACGGGCCTAACAACCTCATTTAACAAGCTTTCAGGCAGTTTGACCCATTATCTCCCCGCCCCCTGTTCAGGTCGGAAGCATCATGTAAAAGACCTTAGATGTGCTCGTGCGATCCATGAAACGAGGTATGGCACCAGTGATCTGAGCAGGGGGATTATATTGGCCAGTACCCCTGCGTGTGTTGAAGCTTCACACTTTAGCCGGGGATGACGAGAACCATGCTTCTACCGACATACAGACGCACGATTCCAGGAAAATTCTCACCATGGGACCCATAAGTCGTGACGTTAGTCAGATGCAACGCTTATAGTCATCTACTATAAACATTGGAACAACGCTGACTCTTTTTAGAGATATGCTCGGGAAGCGAATACGATGACATAAGAACCTTATAATAGAGTGTTGCGTGCAGGATAAGCCCATGCTCATAAGTTTAGAATGCAGTAGCCACAGTTGTGGAGGAGCCGGTACTCTGCAGTATTGTGGCCTTGGCATTGAGTCCAGTATTTTCGTGCGAAATCCTAGGAGGTCAACGTAACAAAATAATACTCGGTTTCCCGCATTAGGATTCGCGCCGCGTGTCCATCCATCCGAGGGCTTTGCTGGATCCTCTCTGGCATTCAGGACAACGGGTGTGTCATATGGTCCCGTACATCATCCCCGCCTCGGCACGGAGCATATCTGAATTCAGCAACAGGTGCCATGAAGTCTGTTAGGATCCCCGCTGCCCGGGCTGCTAGCGCCAACACTTGCCTTTCCAATCGCGCAAGTCCACTTGAGATCTTCAAGAGAAATCCCCTCGTAAATCTGTTAACCCTTGTAGGCCTCACGGAGGGAGACTGTAATCATCTAGACCCTACTGGTTGACAAGGTGCTTATCATAAGCCATTGCGCATGTCTTGAACAACGCAACTCCAGCCATTTTATCAACGGCTTGATTAAGTTTCGACAAGAACTTGCCCTTTGTCTTCCTCCCCCAGTCTAAGCGTGTAGTATTCGAGGAAGGAAATATGGCTATTCAAAGTGTGCTGTCGTTCGGTAACTTGTTCGGACTAACATTTTCAATTACGGTCTCTTATGTTGTCGTCACTGCCATATACAGACTCTGGTTCCATCCGTTGGCTAAATTCCCCGGACCGTTCTGGGCACGCCTGACTACCATTCCGTCGTACTGGCACACACTCCAGCAAGACCGACATGTCTGGCTCTTTGAACTGCAGCAGAAATACGGTGTGTAGATATCATTGAAACCCCATAAATAGAAGTAATACTAACACTTTGAAGGAACCACGTTCCGATATCGACCCAACAGTGTGGTCTTCAACACTCCCTCCGCATACAAAACAATCTTTGGACCTCGAGGGAATGTCAAAAAGGGGGAGTATTACCAAGTCTGGCCGCGAAATGCCACTTCGTTAAACACATGGAGTTCCACCAACATCGCCATACATGCCCGGAAACGTAGAGTTCTGAACTTTGCATTTTCCGAGAAGGCTATCCGCGGTGCAGAACCGTTCGTCCACTCCAACGCTGATCGATGGCTAGAGTTGATTGAGAAACGAATTGCTAACGGTGGTGAATGGTCGGAGGTTTTGAACATGGCGGACTGGGTCAATTTCTTGATATTTGATATCCTCGGTGACCTCTGCTTCGGCAAATCCTTCGATATGAAAGAACCAGGCAATGAGCTACAACACATCCCTGAACTCATGATCTCATTCTTAGAGCTACTCCACCCAGTAAACCACCCCACTCTGCTGTGACGGTTCATTCTCTAACTTACTCAGTTGGCATTGTCGCCATTGGGCTCCTTCTATGTCTGGATGAAGCCCCGCGGTCTCGACTGGCTCATGAGCGTCGCTGCTCCCACAACTGTCGCCAATTGGCAAAATTTTGTTAATAAATGTCTCGAAGACCGCACTGCAGATGAAAGACGACAAGAGAAGGAAAAGGCGCCAGATTCTCAGGTGCGGAAAGACTTCTTCCATTGGCTCTTCAACGCCGTAGACCCGGAAACCGGCAAGCGTGGGTACAGTCTGGATGAGTTGTTCGGCGAATCTGAACTTCTCATCATTGCAGGCTCCGATACTACTTCCATTGTTATATCAGCCATGATTTTCTATCTCGTGCGGTACCCTGAATTGCAAGCCAAACTCTCCAAGGAAATCCTCTCGAACTTCTCCAGCCAGGATGAAATCAAGGCTGGAGAAAAGCTTCAATCCTGCAAGTATCTTCACGCCGTCATCCAAGAGGCCCTCCGCATGACACCACCTGTTTCCGCCGAACCAAGCCGCGAGGTCCTTTCCGGTGGGACACAGGTGGATGGCCACTACCTACCTGCCGGTGTCTACGCGAGTACTGGTTTGTACTGCCTGAGCTACCGCGCAGACATCTTCCCCGAGCCGTTCAAGTTCCGTCCAGAGCGATGGATTTTTGATGAGAACGATCCAAAGTCAGCCGGGAGCGTTGCGCTTGCAGAGACCGGCTTCTGCGCTTTCCTCACTGGCACGCGTGGTTGTGTAGGCAAGAATTTAGCGTGGCTTGAAATGAAAGTTGTCATGGCCAAGCTTCTCTATGCGTTTGAGATGAAGGCAGACCCCACGAACCCTCTCGGTGGTGGTGATCCAAATGGCAAGCCAGGACGCCGAGTGGTGGACCAGTACCAAACATATGAACTGTTTGTTTCTGGAAGGAAAGGCCCAATGGTGCAATTCAAGAAGAGGGAACACGC
The DNA here is from genome assembly GCA_013620735.1 of Clavariopsis aquatica. Classification (NCBI taxonomy): domain Eukaryota; kingdom Fungi; phylum Ascomycota; class Dothideomycetes; order Pleosporales; genus Clavariopsis; species Clavariopsis aquatica. Next base: position 9,015 of record JAAZQE010000044.1, on the reverse strand, counting down.
GTAAAAGCCGTTGCTCGTTTAAGGAGAGTCTAAGGTTAAGGCAACAAAGCCATGTTGATGAAGAGCGAGAGACATATTCTGACTTGCTTCTAACGTTTTCTTAAATGGTTGTCTTCTAGTCTCTACATAGCAACAGTTAAACTTCCCTTCTCTATCCATGCATGCTCATGTCGGATTTCAACACGAATAAAACTGTGGCCGCACACTCAAGGCCTCCTGGATGGGCTCTAACCATATCTTTATAATGTTAATGTGGCTTGGTGGACTCGCTATCGAATGCCGCCAAAGGGGCTTGTGTGGGATATATATGCGGAGATGATGGTGGTGGTATGACGAAGTGATGTTGACTTGAAACCTGGCTCGCCCTGTCGTGTTTCTAGTGCTAATCCTTGTGTACGACATCACTTAGCCACTCTTTTCGTCATCCGTGGATGATGCTTGGATGCATACGTTGCCAAGTACCAACACAAGCACAAAATGGCAAGCCACAATGCAATAGAGGACAATCTACTTGATCTAAAACTGTTCATTAAAAAAGCTACCCAGGGTTTCTACGCCCATTTTTATCAGACGCTCAAACTCAATTAAGTAGATGCCGGCTGTTCAACCAGATATGCGTGTAAATTCGCCGAAGCGTGAATGATATCCGAATTTCCACCGGGGCACGAGCTGTAATACTTTTGTGCCAATTCCCAATGCAAACAAACTATCAACGCAGGCCGACGTGGAATGTGGGAAAATTGCGAAAAGGAATGGGTATAAGGCTATCCAAGCACCCAAGCACCCTGCCACCTCATACCAATTCCACTCTTTGTGGTGAAGCTCCTTCTTTTTAAGTAATTCCGTAACACCATGAGACGAATACCATGCAAGGAACGGTTACACCTGGACTACCTCAACCCATCCATCGCGGTTTCTCTCTTCTTTTGCACTACTATCAGCACCGACAAGATCAGCTGCCATGGCATCCTTTGCCCCTCGCCTTCGGGCACGCTCACGGACTGAGCGTTCCTCCTTCTCGCATTCCTTGATGGCCTCCACAACTTCGAGCTCCTCGAAGCGAGCGTCTTGCAAATTCAGTTTCTGCCACTGGGGATGCTTAGGGCAGCGCTTTTTGTTACAGATCGGGGGTTCAGAATCATTCATGCCGTTCATGGGTGTATCACCATCTGCGTCGCGTGATGAGCCGTTTGCATCGGATGCTATTGAAGCCACCTGCTCGGCCGTTGGGGAGAGGGTGCCGAATTCGAAAGCAGCGCGTCCACCCTTGCTTTTCCTCCAGTCGAGGAACTCACTGTCTGACCATGAGAGTCTTGAGTCATAGCCACAGAATTCCTTCACTTTGATTTTTTCTTTCTCTGCAAGTTGGGTCGCCTGCTCCCTTGCCATACTGACAAACTTCTCCCTATCCTTAAGCACTTCCAATCTATCCTTGAGATGTGACTTCTCAGTATGCAAGGCGCCGAGGTGCATTTGCTCGGCAGGTGTAAGAGACAAGTCTTCGTGTGAGTTTGTATGGGACGTGCCATTGGCCAGGCCGTTGAAACTGGTCTTCGTGGGAGAGGCAGTCTGTGGCGGGGAGAGGACACCAGACCCAAGGCGCTTAAAGGATTCAATATCCTTCGAGACCTGTACGAGCGCCTTGAGATCTTTCGCGCGGAGGACACCGCCAAGAGGTGTAGGTTCTTCTTCGTCTGTGACATGGTCCTGATCGTCGCCATCCTTGCTCTCCTTCTTCTTCAACCGCTTATTGGTGGAGGGTTTCTTTGCACCAGCCGTACGCTGGAGTTGGTCCTGGAAGAAGCCCACACCACAGTCGTCGGAGCAGTACTTGCTTACCTTGCTATTGCCTAGTCGTGCAGGTTTTCTGCATCCGTCACGCCGACACATGGGCTTGTAGGTGGTTTGTCCCTGACCATTGGCTTCACAATTGGGGCAAATGAATCTGTCCACCAATTCTTCGTCTGCTTGTTGCATGTCAACACACGAACCGTGGAACCAGTCGTCACAGCCGCCGTCACAGCCAATCATCCATCTATGGTTGTCTGGTTTGCGACAAATACAGTACAACGTACTGTCATCGGAAGATTCTGCTTCGTCGTCCGACTGATGAGCCTGCGATGAATTGTCCGGTGCAGGTGAAGACTCGGCCGCGGGAGTGCCAGACTGAGAGCCCTTCTTGCCACCTCTGCTTGGAGCTGGTTTGGATGTACGCGAGGTAGGCGTTGCTGAACGTGGATTCGATTCGACATCGTTCTCGATCTTGCGCCGTTTGGAGGCGGGTTTCTTGGGGGCTGCCGTTCCCTTCTTCTTAATAGCGGATGACGAAGGTGCAGGGCGCTTCTTTGATGGGGCCGAGGTAGGTTTGGAGTCGATAGGAGATGTGCCGCTTTCTGTTACGCTCGCGTTCCTTTTCGCGCGTAGACCCAGGTCACTCTGTTTTGCAATCTCGATCGCCTTGAGTGTTTCTACGTCGATGTTATCGGTAGGTATTGAATGCTGGCGCTCTGATGACTGAAGAACATTTGTGGAGGGCGTCGCTTCTTGGGGTGTGCCGGAGGGTTCATGCTTGATGAGCGGCAGCGGCGATGGGAGTTGCTGTTCGCTTTCGTGTGAGGGTGGCAGACTCGTCACGATGGGATGCGGTATGGAGTTTGGCGGCTTGGACAGGTGTTTCGACTCGTCGAGCTGTGATGTTGTGGGTTCGATTGCTTCGAATGCGGACTCGCGATTCTGGGCTTCATCGAGACCGGCTGCACCATCGTCGCTTGATTGTAACGTCGGACGCACCATCTGGGAGACGTCGTTTTCGAACGAGGTCGCGTTTTGTTGCGGCACCTCCTGGATGGGGTTTTGGGTGACGGGGGCAAAAGACTGAATGGGCGCTAAAATGGGCACTGGGGATGATCTCGTTAGCAGTGATTGCCGCCGTTGTGTCTCGGGCGACTTGGAGCCGTGGTGGTACTGGTCGAGGGTGGGCGAGTGTGCTTGGGGCTGTTCAATGGGTGGAGACGGCTCGACAGGCTCGATGTGGGCGATGTGAGACCCGAAGCTGCTGGTGCGACGCGGCGCATGGGCGAATGCCGTGGGCGAGGGCAGCTCGCGTGTTGGCGCATGGGCGGCTGGCGCATATTGCTGGTCACTGCCCAGCGTCGCGAGGGTCGTGAGGGCATCAGCAGCCTCGTATGTGGTCGTCTTCGCGACGAAGTGCTCCGGTTGCATTGATACTGAGTGTGCAGGGCGCTGCTCGGGTGCAGGCCCGTGGTTGAGGAGCGAATCGATGCTGCTCATGGTGGTTGGGGGCGGCGGGAGCGATTCTATCTCGAGACCGAGGTGGTGAGGGTAGGCATGGCGTGAGAGACGGCGGATGAGCGACAGCGAGGTAAGAGAGTGGTGATAGTGAAGGTGAAAAGCAGCGGGCGGCGGGCGAGGAAAACTGGACGGCAGCAGCTGTCGGCGGCGGCTTGGCTTCAGATGAGGGGCCTTGACCTTGATTGATCGCAAGCATCGCTTGACCACCAACCACGCACACACAGCGCAAGCATGACCGCACCACACGCCGCGCTACAGCACACGCGCCGCGGTCGCATTGCATCGCCCGTCAAAGTGACGGGCTGACAAATGCGCGCCCTCACCGCTATGTCGTTCTAAAGTATGCGGTAGGCCGTGCCAAAGGGTGGGCTACCTGCCCCTCACGCTGCACGGTAGGTAGCTACAAATCCCACACATCGCCCGCCTCAGTCGTCCTCCTCGCTTTCGACTGCTCGCCTCCTTGACTGGCTCGGTCGCTCGAACGAGGCTTCATCATTCACCACACGCTGCGTGGGCGGCTCTCTCTCAGAAATCCCAAGACTGCGAGCAAGGCGCTGCTCCAGATCCGCGGCCTCTCCATATACCTTGCGTACGAAGTTGGCCACGCCTTGCTCGCCCACCTCGACTTTGCCCCGCGGGCCCACCATGTAGTCCACCACATCCTCGCCCGACGACGAGTCCTTGATCTTCACAATGTAGCCATCCTTGATCATCCGCGCCAGCAGCTTCTCCTTGCTCCCAACAGGCGTAGTGTCGTCTGCATTCATGCGCTTTAGGAATCGTTCTAGCTTAGACTCCATGAGTCTGCCACCCGACAGCAACGTTAAGGCTATGATCATCGTGTATAGGCCGACGTAGGCACCCTCATCCTCCGAGCTGGGAATCTGTGCTGGTCCTAATATATCTGCGGAGCGAAACTGGTCTGGTAAGATGCTCTGTAGAACCCACTGGTTGCTCCGCTGGTTCTGCGACTCGGACATTGCCTGGGCTGAATAAAGTAAGTTCATGATCAAATGCTAGAACAAGATATGTGTACCCCGCTTCTGCTTCATTGTCACCTTCTCCCTGTTGGGTAACTCCACCATCATCATTCCAAAGATGTCCATGAGCTGGCTGTTGGCGTGATCGAAGAGCTGTTTGAACGTGATTTTCTTGTGTAGCCCCATGACTGCTATGATAAGCGTCTCATATCTTACGCAAATAGATGTGGATTAACCTTTTGAGGTGATGTCTGCTCTCTTGATCGGTGTTCGTGAGTATTCGCAGGCCAGTGCATATCGCACCAAGTTTTTGGACAATTGTGGCAAACTTCCAGCGCCATTGTGTTGGTCTTCTTCCATATCACCATCGCCATTTAGTGTGTCTCCTTGTGGTCGAAATCGATGTGTCTGTGTGGGAGTAGGTAACTCGTCCTCGTCTTCGTCAACCTATGCAACGTTTAAGCCTTCGTTGTGTAATAGCAAGGGTGGGTGAGCATACAGCTCGTCTCTTTCTGGACTGGCGCGGCGGCATAATGTGTAGTTGATTGTTGAAAGCAAGTGTGGGGTGTAAAGAGAGTCGGAAAGTGGCCTGTGGAATAACTCGAGCTCAGACGCGTCGCATGCATCATTCACTCGCGCTAAACAAGCCATGTCTTGGCGAACTGCATCATCGTGATTCCACAAGCGAGCTTTTGTCTTGAAGTTCACTCACCACCCGGCATCATACAATCGCATGCCCCAATTCCTCGACGTCACAACCATTATGACTCCGTCGCGTCTGTCTCTCCGTCGCCCCGTCTTTCGCTGTCTGAATACACCTCCAGCGCCTCTCCGTGCAAACGCTCGACCACGACACCTCTCCCATGAACACCTTAAATCCGATGCTGAGGCCCTCCTCAGAAGAGGCCCAAAGCGAGGAGGAATGGGCCCCAGTGCCGATGAAATATCTCTTCACCGTGCACAGGCTCTAGAGCGCGCAGCTCTCATCCGGCGCAGGAACTGGCTCGCTCTCGGTGCAGCCCTATCAATGATCGCGCCAATGATACTAGTGAGGTATTGGCCTATGCCCGAACCGCAAAAGAAAGAGGATGATGGAACAAAGGAAGAAAATGCAAAGCTGGATGAGAAGGGAAGCAGGGGAATTTTGGACATTTTGAAGCCCAGGCCAACCCAAACTGAAAGCCCTAGTGGTGTGACTGAAGAGTTCCAGGGCAAGAAAGTTATCATAGCAACGGGCGGCAAGGTCATTGCTGCTCCCACAAACTCTGAGAACCCGTCTACCGGCGATATCGACACAATAGAGCTCGTGCCAACAGGATCTTCCTATGTCCCATATTTTCCTAAAACAATTACCATTCCAACCAGTTCTGGCTCTGAGGCTGTAGCATCAGATACAGAGTTTACACTCCTGGGCCTGGGAATTCGCAAAGTCTCCTTCCTGCGTGTCCAGGTCTACGTTGTAGGGCTATACATTCGGACGTCATCGCTCAGCACGCTGCAAAATCATCTTATCAACACAGTGAACCCTACAGCATCTGCACTCATCCCTGGAGAGAAGGAGGACCTGCGTAACGCTCTTCTAGACACAGACAAATCGACTGAGATCTGGGAGAGCATATTAAGCAGACGTGGCTCTGATGCACCTGACATGGCCTTCAGAATTGTTCCCTGTCGGGGCACTGATTTCAAACACTTGCAAGACGGATGGATGAGGGGCATCGCATCACGGACTGACGAAGTGCGACGGAAACAATCTGATCTCCTGCGCCAGCAGGCTACCGAGTCTAAGCAAATTGCGCTGCCGAAACCCGTTGACGAGAGCGAGTTCTCGGACGAGACATTCGGACTATCTATGAAGGAATTCAAGAGTTTATTTCAAGGGAGAGGGAAAGCACCAAAGGGCAGTGTGATCCTACTGATACGAGACTCGCAGGGCGCATTGAGTGCCCTGTACCAGCCCCTCAAGTCAACGACCAAGGGTGAAAAGGTTGGAGAGCCGTCACGATTGGGCCAAGTCAAAGACGGACGTGTCAGCAGGCTAGTATGGCTCCTGTATCTTGCAGGCCAAAATGTGAGCTCTGAGGATGCGCGGAAGAGCATCGTGGAAGGCTGCATCCACATTGTTGAGCGACCTGTTGGTACGATGGACGCCATGGTGCAGTAGAGCCGAAACGGGGCGGTGATGCAGATATTGTATGAATACATGTGTCTACTGATGTAGGAGCAAGTATATACCCTGAAATGTGTATCTCCTCGCTGATAAATGCCTCATTTGGTCAGGGTAAACCTGTGAAGCAAGCCTGGAATCCCCAGCACCAACGCCAAAAGCAAAATTAAAGCGACGTCAAAGCATCATCATTGCTCAGCCTTGTATCGTGAACACTCCCTCCCCTACCACGTCCTCCATCCTTCCAATATCCCGTTTGCTTCACTGGCTCAGCAAGTAACCACTTCCGCAACGTAAATCTGAGATCTAGACTCACTTTTCGACGTTTGCTGTAGCACGAGACCTCGGCTTTTTATTGCGCAAAGTCGGAATTAGGAGGATTCTCGGCTCGTCGCCTAAAGGCTCGCTCTGCGCCCTGGGCTCTCGATGCTGTTCGCAAAAGTGGCATGACTTGACACTTTGGGCGGGGTCAGCCCTTGTTTTTCATTGGGGAAGCCTGGGGCATGTGAAGAGTGGTGTTTCCCTGTAGGGCCTTTTTAGTGCGTGTGCGGGAATAGACCCGACTTTCTCATTTCCTACCGGTAAGGAAAAGCCTGCCTGAGTTTGTCCTTATAACACTGCGCCTTTTCCCATTTTTTTTTCTGGGGAAGAAAGCAAGCCACTCTTCATTCCTGCTTTTGCTCGTTGATCAGTATCATCTCGATATATCCTACCACCACCACCCCATACACATTGACCCACCAACATGTCGTCTTCTCAAAGCCACCCTCCGGTTATTCTCTTCGGATATGACTGTATGTTGTTTCCGCGTCTTTCCGACATGTTTCCGAGCGGACGGGAGGCGAAAAAGAAATTCTAACGTTTGTGCAGCGAGCCCGTTTACGAACAAAGTCCGGTTAGCGCTGAGGCTGAAGCAAATTCCTTTTTGTAAGTCTCATTCTTCCAAAGATGCTGTTTTTGTTTCAATTCCGCGTGGAGTTTTGTGATGGCATCAATGATCGGATGCATTTTGCGCCAGCATTGTCCAACCCTCCCATGGTGTCAAGCCTCCACATTGGGTCTTTTTGGTTGGGTTTTAAGAATGTCCCTGGCATTCCGGTGTGGTCCAAATCATTGATGATGATGATGATGATGATGATGTGACATGTTCGCTCCAAGTTCACATGTCTCCTTGTGGTGCTGTTCTATGCATCCGTCACGTGCACTTCTCCTTCACGACCACACCTATTCCATCCCTACACTATCAATTCGTTAAGAATACACACTAACGTTCGCAGCATATGTCACCGTCCCGTCAATGATGCCACGACCTCTCCTATCACAAACCTTTGCACTCACATACCGCAAAATCCCTGTACTAGCTATCGGCCGCGACCTCTACTGCGACACCTCCCTCATTATCGAAGCGCTTGAACATTACTTCCCTGAATCTGCAGGCTGGGGCACCGTGTATCCCAAGTTTGAGGGAGTAGAGGAGTGGGTCTACAAAGGACTTGCGAGGGGTTTTGCAAGTTTCTGGGTTGATGTGAGTACATATATATACATGTGCGACGAGATTGGGACGAGTGTATGAGTGAATATTGACGGTAGCTAATGTAAGTATCTAATTCTAGCGTCCGCTCTTCCGCACAACAACTGGACTCATCCCCCCAACCGTCTGGTCCTCCTCCTTCGGCACCGACCGCAGTCAACTGATCGGGCACACACTCTCCCCCGAAAAACTTGCCGCCAAAATCCCGACCAACCTTTCGAATCTGGACCTCCACCTCTCGCTCCTCGAACCCACTCTCAAGTCATCCACCTGGGCGATCCCCACCCCTGCACCCTCGCTCGCTGATCTAAGTCTATACTATCAGCTGAGATGGGGCATGGACATCGCGGCCGGGAAGGGCATTTATAATTTGACAGGCGGAGGTGCTCAGGAGGGCGGTATGGATGTCACTAGTGATGTCTTTAATGAGGAGCGGTATCCGGGAGTGTGGAAGTGGTTCCATGCGTTTGAGTCTCACATTGCCTCACTTCCTGACCTAGAAACTGCGGTTTCGGAATCAAACACTACGTGGAAGGCTGCACTGCAGAAATCAGAACCATTGCCAGACGATTTGCTGCTGGTTCCTGCAGCTGCCGATCAGCACCCCAAGTTGGATTTGCAAAAAGGTCTGGTACCGGGCGTAGTCGTATCAGTCGCGCCAGATGACACGGGGAAAGATGATCCGACCGTGGGAGAGCTGGTCCAGATTGGGGTTGAGGAGGTGGTCATCAAGACAACGGAGACAGCCGAGGTGGACGTCAGGATCCATTTTCCTCGGTTGGGATTCGTGGTCAAAGTTGCGGAGGGGAGTCGGTTGTAAAGTCGGATTTTGGATTGGAGCACGATAATGGGACAGAGAAGATTTCGGAAATAGGACGGGTTGAGCTTTCAGTTTCGGCATCTTGGGAATTATACTTAGCGACTTGATTTAGCCGGCGATTTTTATTCGACTAGAAGATTCCTCCTCGTATAGTGATCAAGTTCAGTTTTTGATTCCATCCTTTTATATCCACCACTAGAGTGAC